>JADHZB010001395.1:10496-107579 GCA_015657535.1 Nephromyces sp. MM_2019 | reverse complement strand
GTTAATATAAGTTATGAGAATGCTTTACAAGGCGCGGCAAACTTGATTTTACCGAAAAAAGCTATTGCTTATTTCACTTTTCCTCTATACCTGGACATGATTTAAAATATATTCAAAATATACTTCTGATTTCCGTGCTTGCAAGTATACGAATGCTGGGTCTATAGATCCTATACCAGTGTATGAATCTTCAGATACAGGATTAGTGTTGTTGTCCAAACCAAATTTGTACGAAATCACCTGCATCCAATTGTTAGGACAAAATTCAATACACAGTTTGGCTCACTTAGAGCTGATATTCAATCGTCGATACGTTGCATTTCAGCACTATCATGCATATTCACAGCTTTTAACTACTTTTCGCTTAACTACACATGCAACCCTATAGTAATGGGATGCTTATATCATACTTTATCCAGTGACATCCGAAGTTCCTGATGATGTTTGTTTACAGGCGCAGAACCTTGAAGTTATTTAAGGTTATCAAAGAAATGATACCATAAAAAGTGACCTCCGGTTTGCAGTCCGACCATACTTCGACTGTTAACATGCTGTACCTTGATTGTTCTCTAATAGTGATGCTGTAGATAACTCCTAGTCTAACTTAGTTCATAGTATACAATGATGCTGCACCATAAAGCGCATCGTCATCGGTTAGTAGTGGTGCTATTACTACAAGGAGCTACTTTTTAGTCTCGATTAAATTTATTACCGACTTTTCTATTGCTAATTATGGCATGACCGTAATCTTCTCTAATAATGATATTCCTAGCTCATTTTGTTGGGAGAATTTGTTTCACATATTTTACTAGAGATTTCTTCCATAAATCGACACAGCATACAAATCAAGAGATTTTACTTCTCTGGCCAAGAGGCGAATGTCCGCAGTTATCATAGATTTACAAACTTCCTTGGAATATCCAGGAGGAATTCCAGCATCTATGTCTTCCTGCGTAGGAGGTATGGCATTACATTTTTTAATAGTCGAGACGTCGAGGTAGCCGTGAACAGCTCGCAAAATATGCGTATAAAAGCATATAAGATATCCCATTAAGACTGTAATGCCAATTGTGTGAACCAGCAGTGGCGAAAATACATTGGCCCTACGGTAGTATTCAGTACGGTATCGCGTCATTGTTGGCTTGTTATGCTCTGTACGATTTGGTAACGATATCCGCAATGCTCCAATGGAAGCACCAGCTGAAGAAAACTGTGTCTGTTGCTTGCTGTAAGAAAACGAATAAAAAGCAGTCAGACTGGTTGCTCAGCATCACTTTACCTAGCCTTATTTCCAAGATGAAAATATGTACTATTGATAAGCAAAAACACTCAAATTACATTAGGACTTGAGCTCACGAGAAGCACTATTTAAAAAACATGAGCTGTGAGCACAATTAAAACTACGCACCATAAAAACTTATTCGCTGGTCGTAATATTCATTTCATCATCCCTTTCACCGTGGCAATGTATCATATTTAATGATCTTGAAATTGCGGGTTTCAACTAGCCAGTCATTACACCATATGATACAGCATTCATTTCAATGCACTTTCTATCTCAGCATTACTAATGTGAGGTGCATATTGTTATAGACTAAATATGCTGAGGATGTGGGTAATTGTCATCAAGCAAGGCTTGATATTATATAATACATGTACGCCATACTATCCGCCTTTCAGCGCCATATACGTTAAGCGCTACCGTGTATACGCGACCTGATGGGATTGATAGCCGGACTGTTAGCTCATGCTATGGTCAGTAACGCACCGAGTAATATGTTCAGTAATTTGGTCAGTTATACACCCATATATGCGCTCATCTTTATGATGTCGAAATGTTGTTTCGACTTTTACCCTAAGCGGTTCCATTCAATTTTTATGGTATAGTTAAAAAACTGGCATTTTAAATAAAAATTTACAATACATAAACGCGGGCCTTTGGGACTATGTGCTTTAATGCTAACAAATTCAGACTGAAGACCATCAAATGGTGTTTAAAATCGGGATGAATTACGAGAGTCTTCTATTGAAGTTTGACAATATCCGTTTTCTTGATTTTATATCATCAGAAGTACAGGAAAGCTGCTCTTTGTAGTTTCTGTTGCATACCCAGAACCGTGTCAACAAAATTTATGGAAAAATGAGCTGCGGCTACAAGTTTTCCAGCAAAATATGCGTATAGATTTCTGCACTTATTGCCCCTTAATTTAGAAATACGCATGGTGCAATTAGGTATCAAAATGTGGTTCGTGACCACATAATTATTGGGTCCCATTATTTCAGAGTAGAAATTAAAACACTTTCAAGCTGCATTATATTTTGGTAGGCATGTGCTTAATACCCTTCTTATTAGGTCGCCATTTTTTTACCTTCATTACGCCTCAAATAAAATTCATATTGTAGAAAATATTGATACAAAATTTTGAGTATTTATACCCATACAATTTTTTGGGTAGCATAGCCTCATAAAATATAAGAAAACAAAAAATTTTGTGCAATAAAAATGTATATTAACTTGATACTGTTTCGAGGCCGTGCCCTTAATGTTCCAACTCGTATGACAATATTTTAAGCAAGTTTTTTCAAACTGAAACGCGGTTTTTTCACTCACGTGACATTATTGTTGATGAGGAATGACTAGTTCGAGGATGAAATATAAAAAATTTGAACATTAAGCAACAATTTTTTTTTCTTTGATGCAGCAGAGGCATCATTTACGATGTGCAGTGAATGCTTTTAGATGCTTATTAAAGTATATCAATGATTTGAAGCATGTATTTTGAGTAAAAACGTGAAAAATGCTTTGATATGAAAATAAACAATGAAAAGAATGAAATGATTTGCGATAAAAAATAACAGTTTAGGAAATATACACGATGATGTGAAAATAGGCATATAAAGAAATGTGAAAGCTACATCATTAGGGCGAGTTAGGCAACATCAGAAAAATTTTGTGCTGTTGCGACTGCTTTCAAATAGCATGTTATTGTCATCAAGTCTTAATACATGCTTTTGATGCGACTAAAAGAATTTTTTGTGGCTAATTCTTATCTTTATATTTCACTCTGCTCCATGATTTACAAAAATTTTGAAGGAGTTTGAGAATAGGATTAAAAATTAGGATTTGACACAAAAAGATGTATAATTATTTTTTCATAAACCTTTTTATGGTGTAAAAGTGAGAAGCGTTGGCAAATTTTGTGCTTCTATTTACAACGCGTTAAGCGCATGCAAACATTTCATTATTTCATCATCCCTAACTATAGACCCAGGTAAGCACATATTCAGCTAATATTGCTACCACAGTTTGAGGACTTGATATTGCGATACACTTTTTTAAATATAAATGAAATGTAGCATTTTTATGACAAACCATACGAATCAGCGGCCTTTGACTTTAAGAATGCTTTTGGAGCCAATAAAGCAAGTTGAGAATTAACTGCAGCCTATTTTTGGAATTTACCAGTTGCAAGTACCAATGTTAAGAGTAGTAAAAGCAGTTCTAATGAGCTCAAATCAAGCGATACAATTTTTTGGGATAATTATTTAAGTCACTATGAAGTTTCTGGCAATAAATAATTCGGGTGCCACTACACAGTGTTTTATAACATATGCTCGAATACGTTCCTAGGCTGCAGTGCTCAGCTCTTGCATTAAAAATTTGGCATAGGGCATGTGGGCATTTTTTGTTTTATTTTTAAATTATACAACAAAAGAAATGACTTGGATAAGAAAGATATAGGTGATGAAGGTTGTAGAAGCATAGTAAATTTTGATTTGTAGCTTTGAAAGGTTACTAATATTAAGGTAGCCTTTTTTATGTGTAGGCCATTTCAGCTACTTGATTAGTTGCTCCTATTCTTTTAGCGAGTATTACAGGAACAAATCTTATCTTACAAGTGCTTAATTATGATAACCGCTGAATGTGATTCACGCCTTATCTAGAGCAGGTTTCACTGTGATTGATGTTGCAACGCATCTTTTTTTCTCAGGTGCAATGGGCCTTAATCTGATCGGTTTTATGTGTTGACCATTTAACAAGAACTAATAAAATTACTTTGCCATGAGCATTCCTCAGGTTAATTACAGTCACTTTTTTTCTTTGGATCATATTATTAGGCATGGTCTTATTTGGCGGCAAGTTTACCATAAGACTGCCGTCATATAATACTTTCTTAATGAGTATCAAAATTTACAATTATAGTTGCCCGAAATTGAGTCTTGCAGGCATCGAAGTCGGGTTACTCAATTATATAAGGGCGCTTCCCAAAGAATCCTTCGAGCTTTATTGACGCTGTTAATATCTACCGGCGGTATAGCTTAAGATGTGATATATGCAGGGCGTACATTTACCCTGTTGATGCTCGTATGACTCCGCTGAACTCTTTCTTTTCTTCGTCATGTGCAATATTCGAGACAACCTCCATTTCAGGAAACTATTAAACGTAACGTTAAAATTTTGCCGCTTTGTTAAAAAAACTGGAAAATAGGGCAGAAATACCGCCGCTACTCATTCCCTTGGAAATTTTCCCAGGAATAAGCGAAACTGCTCATTTTATTTGTGTAAGGTGAAATATCCATATTGAGTTTTCACCTCCACCAACGCCATGCTCTAGTGAGAGCCTTATGACCATACACGAGTTACAGGCGGTTTTATCAATGGCACCTTGCTAGATTTAACGACTGAAAACTCCAGTAATTCATTGCCCCTACGTCCGCTGCACTAAGGAGAACGTGTAGTAAAATGTTGTTCCAGATTTGCCACTCAGCAAGAAAAAAACAAGCAATCCGGATGCATATCATTAAAGAAAAATACTTTTGCTAGGCCTAGTCATAATAATATTTTTTTGTTCCAACGGCTGTTTCGTACTTCTGAGATCCAAAGATAACTTCAAGAATACCCCGGAAAGTTCATTTGCTGCGGTAAGCATGCACAGCCACTAGATTACAAGCTGATCATTGGGTGTACCACCAAAGCTTACATCGATGCAGGTGGCAGTTATACAGCTTTTCCTAGGAATAAGCTTTATATTCCATTGTATTTGGCAAGCTAATATAATGCAACATTGCCCCGCAGCGGCATTTAGCGACCATAATATCTATCTGCTTCCGCGCGCTATTCTGCTAGAAAACATTAAGCACGAAATAATTTATTTTTAACCATACAAGCAGAAAATGACTGCGCTACAGGTGCAAAGAATGAAATGAGAGGTTTCTAGCCGGCTTGCTATTTTTGGGCACTTTTCTTTATCTAATGTAAAAGGTACCCCTTGGATAAACAGTTTTCGAGCTTCAAGGCGCTTGCATGCGATAGTTTACAAGTCCAGCCAAGTGTATACAAGTATGCGACTGGGTTCCAGTGTAGCAATAGTGCATTATGGTCTTTCCCATGTGAATTCCCTTTGAAGATCTCAGCCTACGGCAGGAACAAAATTGCATGCAAGTGTGGGTCCAAAGCATAAGCTACTATTGTACGAGAAAACCGAGTTCCAGCAAATGAACAAAGAATCACCTCGAAAGCTAACTATAAGTCGACTTGATCAAAATTCGAAATCTGCCCTTTAAAGTATTAGATGCATTTGGGCTGTAGCCAGTAGGCAGCAAATTGAGAAGTTTTCACGTCTGCGCATGGTGCGAGTAATGAAATTTTGAAGGTAAACAAAAAGGTCCCGCAAGCTTTCAATTTTTGGCGATAAACAAAGGTCAGTAAGCAATTTTTTGAGCGCCATTCAGCAAGCTTTCGATAAAAGTCCTAATGAGACTACTCGGTAGCCCTCGCAGTACCTCCAGTAATCTTAGATACTTGCTAGTCTGTGTTTGGTAGTCTTTTGGGAGATCAGGTGGTTGGAGTGTCTGTGCAGTACGTAAGACAATGTTTCTACCGTATTCACCCTCGTAGCTGCGTGATAACTTCTTGCTATGAACACTATTTTCAGTAGCACTTTCATTATGGCACTCAGGGGTTATGTCTAGCTTTTGGCCGGAAAGAGTATCATGGACGCGACTAAAATTCTCAATCGCTAAATGCATGTGCTCCGGCGATTTAACTTGTCTGATTTCGCAGGGAAGAGAAAAAGGTAAATAAATTCTTGATGTGACTTTTGATGAACTTAAGAATGTATCATAGGAAACATTAGTTTCATCTAACTGTAGAAAGATGCGACCACTTTGGCAATCATCTGTTAGACCTGCTAGCAGATCTGCGGCATTTGATGTTTTCTCATCGTATATTTCAAGATTCAATGAGACTTTGAAAGATATTTCATTGTGACCCGGACTTATCCCGGTTACAAAGGGGTGATAGCCACTAAAAATCAATAGAGGCTTCGTCTTCGTAAAAGCAGCTCCACTTTGTGCGCCTCCAAAAGCGTTTGAATAATTTAAAATTGATGCGACCAGCGCATAAGGGCTCACATTTGAAAGTAAAAAATCCCCTTTTTCCTGAAAGTGTAACAAAGATTGTAAAAAGTGTGGCCGCAAGTTAGCTTCTCCGGAAATTTTTTCGCAGGTATACATTTCGCCTGTTTGGTAGGCTTACCAATTCGCTATTTTGAGTAACTCTCTCCACATTTATGGTATTTTGGGTTACTAAAAATTTCTGGAGCACTTCAACATTTATCTGGTTCCCAAAGACACGATCATTAATAGGTATAATGCCTAAGGCGGATTCCTGGTACATACTGTCGCCAACTGGAATCTTTGACAATTCACCTGAAGTACCGGCTGTATCTGGTTCTTTGGCGCTAGCTGAAGCTTTCGGGTAGAGGCTATGAATGGTTCCTAGTGTATTTCGCTGGCATTGGGCAACTGGTGTGGCAACTAGAGAAGAGGCCAAAATGTAACTCAAAGTGTATAAGGCGGAGCTCCTACCAATGTAAAAGCCTGTACGAATGTAGAGTTGAGCATACGAGCGTGGCAGCCCTTATGGGAAGTAGAGAGGTAAGGTAAACAATTATTATAAACCTATCACCTGCAAATTTAGTAAAAGAAGGAAGTCACTTTGATGTAGTTATAGCTTGTGCTGTGCTTACATACATTGACATACTACCACAATCAGAAATAAAGGATTATTTTATACTAGGAGAATTATCTCTGAAGGGATCAATATTAGAAGTAAGGGGGGTATTACCAGCTGCAATAGAAGCAAATGCAAATAATACTGGTACCAATGAGTTCACTCATTGCCATGGAGTTCATAACTTCTATTTAAAAAGCATGCGAAGCAACACTATTAACCTGCATTAAAGATATTTATTTTCAATACGAATTGCCCCCTTAAAACAGCCATGGGCAGATCGTCCGGCGTAGCCCCTTCGATGGCGTGAGCGGGCGAAGTTAACAAGATGACCTTCGGTGTAGTATCCTGTTCCGATCCATGGACGTCCGAAACAATCGCACTCGTAACACTTATAGGCCTAATAAAGAAGGCTCCCAGTATTGCTCCAACGACAAATGCTAGTAGGCACAGCGGCACCAGTGTGGAAAATCGTGAAACAATCGAAGTCAACCAACCTGTGGGAAGCTTATGGATATTTAGGGATGAGGATGCAACCAATAACATTAACTCTCATTGAAGTATCTTTTCCTGGCGATGATTGCAAAGAAAAAAAATGCAACTAATACAGCGAAAGGATGCGGAGGAATTGCTTACTCATTGTGCAGGGGCATATAAAATTCTCAAAAGGCGAGTTTAGGCCATTAGAATCTACACTCTTTTTCAGTAGCTTCAATGATTCATACTCAAATGAATGCTAAAAGATACTGTCAAGCTTAAGCGAATTGGGCTCTTTTACCGTCCCTACGAAAAATATACGAACGAAGGTGGCCGTCGCTTCTCTATACCCTTGTGTCACCTCACGAAGCTGCAAAGACGAATAATTAGCCTTGCATAATTAAGATCATATGTATCCTTATGTTTACAGCGGCGGGTCATAGATCTACCGTCAATGTTAGCCGCATCAAAGGAAGGTTAGGTTTAAAAGGAAGGAGTTTCGCGTTTAGACGAGAGATTAAGTGCTGTGCAGTAGGTACTGATATTCTTTGCATCTCCTGTACAAGTACAGCTCGAATACTGCACTTGATGTTGATTAAATTTTTACACTAAGGGAATGCAGATGATGAAAAGCTATGGATCGTGGTATATTATAGAAATAATTTTATGGGCGCCATGCACGTAGCACCATTTCTGGTGTAAGCTGCGTAGCTCACTTGGGGCCTGCATCTGCTGACTGGTCTGAGGTGGATTAATAAGGCTATCTCGTATATGTTCTGCGATCTTCGGGTAGTCCTGTATTATCCATGAGCACTCTTCTATCTTCTTCATGTAATTTCCTATGTACTTTGGCGCACGATATTTGCAAAAGAAGTTAAATGCATATTCTTCTCTTGCACGCTTGCTACCACCGGCGTGTGACAGGGAAGAAGCAAATGAAGGTGTACCGTTCGCCGCCTCAGCAGTTGCCATGGCCAGAAAAAATAAAGCCAAGAATAGAAATACTTTAACCTGCCCAGCTAAACGAAGTGGTGGGCACTTCCACATTAAGAGTATAATGATCCCATGATACTCCCGGTATAGGGGCTTGTGATTATTGTAGTTACCATAGGGTGCTACTGCACCTAAAAAAGACAATTATAAAGTATACACACTAGATCGACATATATACTGCCGCCATCAAACTATGGGGGAATACGTTAGAAAAAGTTCAAGCCTACAGAGAAGCACGTAAAATTTCCTGCATCGCGTTGCTGAGCGAACACGAGTCCAGCGGCTTGCAGCGATAATTGTAGTGGAAACAACTTGTATGATATTGTAAATTTTTTAATGCCAATGATAAGGAAATATTAGGAACTAGGCCTCTGGTCGAGCGCTAGATTGCCTTAGATAGGTTGCGATTCTTGTGGCAGATTACGCTTTTAAAGGCTGCGTCACGCCTGCATATGCAGCCTACGCAGTTCCAGGGTTTATTTGGGTGCTGTTTTTCAACAAGTTATGAGAAAATGAATTGTATACCTCAATGCCATAGTTCAAAGTTCCACCACATTATCCTTAGCAAGGCTGCAGCTGCTTCTTGGTATCATTCACCAATTATCCTTCGAGATAGCGTGTGCACTTCGTGTGTGAAAACTAGGGCATTCAACAGTCACCCAAGAGTTTTCTTAAAAAATTTCGAAGACATATTAACACTTAATTAGTTTGCATCGTATCGCTGCTACAGACTAGCGATTTTCATAATTACTGGGGATGGTGATGAGCCTGATCAATAGCATAGCAAAGTGGCTCAATCGCTGAGCCTACCGATGACTATCGAGTTGCTACTAGCTACAAAACCTCTATTAAGAAGTCAAAAAAATATCTGAAAGTCCAGGTGTACGCATTCTGCGAAGACGGGGTATTTCAGGTGAAGCGGCTGGAGTTTTTCAGTTTGCTTCAACACCAAAGCCGGATATAATTTTCATTTTAGGCATATAAGTTAACCTTTAGCTACCTCGTTTATGGTGAGTTGTTGCCGTCTATTCTATCGACTGTATCTCATAAGCCAGCATGAAGTATCATCACAGGTCTGCACATGACATCGTGAGCACCTCCATGCAGCATGGGACTGGGCTACACACATAGTCTAGGCTGAAGCTAACTGTATTACTGATTTTTCACACGTGCATTCCCTGACGTATTTCCCTAAATGCACAAGCTCAATTCAGAGTGGCAAGAAGTACTTTAATAAAGCAGGACACTGCATACTGATACTGAAACGTATAAATTTGTAACAGAATTAGGTACCACGGCCAGTCTTAATCACTGTGGGGTAACCTGTGGATAATTTTTATCGAAAAACTAGATTTAAGTTGACCTTCATTACGTAGGGCTATCGGGGGCTACTTGAGGACTCCGAGATATAAAATCCTTCGTATGCGCATGCACCACACAAGGCAACACATTTAATCGTATGCAAACATATCGTGCGAACGTGGGGGTCAGGTCGTTGAGGTAATGGAAGCACTCCATAAACGGCACCACAAGAGTATCTAAGCGGAAAAGATTTACATTACTGGTTACACAAAATTGGGTCCTCGCAGGTGCTTGGCAAACTTTTTACTAGATGAGCATCCATCTTCAAATACGCAACCCTCCTCCTACCAGTTATGGCGCATAACCATTCACTAACGCAAGTTATTATCCAAACAGTAGGCAGCTTGTAAACATCTAGGAATTTACGCTGAGCTCTAACAATGTATTAAAAAATGTGGCAAGCAAGCCCAGCAATATACAAGAGCTGATGCATAATAAATGGTCAAGCAACCAACGATCCACACATCCTCAACAAGCCAAGCTAATAAATATGCTCACCTGCAATGTGCACCTTTCATGAATTTAGACCTATTTTCTGGGAGAGGACGGCAGGATCAATACTATAGTGAATAAGTAAATTGCCCTCCCTCTCCTGCAGTTCTATTTTGGCATCAGCCTTTATATCGCTGTGCGCCGCTTTTTTGAGCCGTCAATGCGTGTTTGATGTAAACATTCAAGCGAAAGTGCACAGCCTACAAAGAATTTCCAGATATTAAGCTCATGGAAAAGGGTTTTAGAATGACAGCGAAGGTCATCATTGCATAAAACAAATTGGATCCGATGCTTTAACCATTGAGAGGATGTGCCAATTTCACATTGTTGACCTCAAAAGCACAAATTTAGTGCTACATGGTGAGTAACTGAGTTTATTTCACTGTGTATAAAAAAAAACATGAGAGCGAACAAAATCGAGGTGAAACTTCAACAGGTATGCAGCACGAATACGTTGAGTTTGGTGGTTGGGCAGGTGGAGTACCACGCCAGATGCACGAATCACAGCTGTTACAGGTGTATATACTAAGGAAGAACTTCGGGGAAATTCACTATTTCGATTAGTAAGTGCTTTAAAATTCTCACAATCTTTATTTTGGTGTTCAAATTACCAGGAAGCAGCGCAGCAACTTTGCTCACGTCCATTTTTCGATATTAACCCAAGATAAAAAGCCACAGGGACAAGAATTTTCGTGCAGCCAATTTCGACAAATTATTCTCTACAAGCTTATAAAAATAAACTTGTACCGGACTCAACCTGCACTTTTGTACTAGTATCGCCAGTGCTGAGCATAAGTATAAGGTACCAAGCCCAATAAGGCATATAGCCAGTTAATACGCCTCCTCCGAAGTAGAAACATAATACAGGATTAAAGTGCTACATTATGAACTAGGAAATTTATCAAACACGTGTTCGCAACACAAATTGGAGTAGAAGCGAACAAGAATTTTGAAAAAACTTACAGACATCTTAGATGAGCTGCAAAGCGATAAGGGGCACTGCTTGTAGTCCCTGGATGCACTGAGAAATCACATTTTCATAATCAGATAACTTATTGAAGCCTACTTAGAGAGGAGCGGAGGATACACACTAGTAAAAACAAAATGCAATAGAACTTAGAATCGCTGAATAATAATTGCAAGCACCGTAGCTTGCAGCAGCGCGAGGAATTGCACCAGCTTCAATAACTGCGGGTAATTACATGACCGTGACTCACCAATCAATCTAAAATTACATCAAGTTCTCCATGCATCAAAAAGATACCACGCAAATAGGTTTTCCATGAAAAAGTTCATTACACCATTTTTCGGTTCCGCATGGATACATTGCTCTAATAGGAACTACTCTTCAATAAGAAAAGTGCCTCCACCAATATCAAGCTAAAACGCATTTTCTCAAATAGCCTCCAAAGAAAGGAAATCTAATCAGAAAGTGTGCAGAGGCAAGTAAAAATCGATAAATACACATGCTAGGCACTCCACGTCAAAACTTTTTGCGCAAGGCGTCGACTGAAAACGAATTTCGGCAATATTTAACATACTGCATTAAAAAAAATTGTTTCATACGATATATTAACCTTGCAACATCAACGCCATGAAGAAACTGCCAGAAAGAATAAAATAAACTTCGCTTCAACTTAAGAGATGAGCGTTCATATATTAAGCGACCGCCAAACAGAAGTTCCTGAAAATCCTACTGGACAAAAACTTCTTCATAGTAAACTATTCAAGGGATCCTGGATTATTAAGAAATAGCAAAGAAATTTTCAGTATGAAATCTAAACCATAGACCAAAGCCGCCAAGGTGATTTCAGAATAGAAAATGAAACTTAGAGGGAGGGCTGGAAAAATGGACTTCTAGCAGTTATACATCAAGACAAGTTAGGTTCAATACTAAGTGCTTCGAAAACATATAGAAGGCCTCTCAAAATGCATCTTTAATCATCAGACATCACATGTAGTCACACAAGCATAGAATACACGTTTTAAGCGTAGCAAAGACAACTTTTCTCGGAAAATTTTAAAAGCGCTTGGCATAGAAATATCTTTAAGAGTAAGAGGATAATCAAATTTCACTTAATTCTGGTTTGCAAAGTCGAAAAAAGTTATTAGCTGTAATCGCAATAATTTCGAATATATCACCATACAACCCAGCCGGAAAAATAGGCACCTAAAATCTTTAAGAAAGTATCAATTACGAACGGAAAATTCGAATGCACCAAAAAAATTAGCTCTACACAGGATGGACCACAAAGATACTTAGGTAGGGTACGAGGAAGCACAAAGAAACACACACAGCAATCATATCAACTTGCCATAGCAACAACACTACATGGAGGAGCCTTCGGTTAGTGGCTTGCTATTTCCAAGAATAGCTAAACCAGCGACAAAACAAAATATGTTAACCTAAAGGCTTTCAAGCAATAATAAATTAAAATAAAGAGAAAAAAGCCTAGTGAAACAATTGTAACTTCATCTTTGGTCTGGTCTTATACGGGAGCAATGCTTAGAGCAAGAGCATTAATATTTTCACATAAACAGGTAGACAAGCCTACCCCGTGAGCAGTTCAAGCAGTCAGCTACATTCGACTGTATTTCATTGGCACCAAGTTTCTTGGGAAAGGAAGTCATTAAATCATGCGAAACAGAGGAGCTTTGATCGACAACATGCAGGTGGCATGCAGCATTAATTTCGGAAGAACTTCAAGAAACTCAAAAATAAATGACTGCCTGTTTATATGCCATTTTACTGCGCACAAAATAAATCAATATCATAGCTAAGCACACACAGGGTATAACGCAAGTAACTTCCTCTAGAGATACGCTAAAAATTAGAATGGCCATCCTCTGATCAGTCAATCAAATTTATCAAGAGCTAGAATTTTCAGAGCAATACGCCTTCAGATACAGCCAGGAGTGCTAACATGAGCTACTGCCAAAGTTGCAAAGCAGCATTGAAAATGTTCATTTGTATAGCAAAGCACAGGTGGAAACACGGATATGAAGAAACAGCAGAGTTCATTCCTTTACAACTTTCAGAGTACAGAAGGGGTATCAGTTCAGGAGGAATTTTAACAATAAGAAAAAGCTAGCAGCCAGTACTACAGCTACTATTGCGCGCTACTAAGCGTTTCTGGAAAGAGTTCCGTAAGTACAGATGATTTGAATATATCCAGATATAATCAAAACTGGCTTCAGATACATGAAAGAAGACTCAAAAGAGTACTACGAAACATATTTAACTGCCGTGCACGCAAACACATTGTGAACTGTATGGGGAAGTGGCTCGAAATCCACCGCTGCGTCGAAAAATTAAGGAAAAAAACATGAGGGGCATTATTAGGGAACCACATGCACAGGCGAATGAAACAGCTGAGGAGCCAAAACTAAAAAAAACTATCCAAAAAGCCTATGGCTTGGACCTATAGACTTCAATATAACTGGAGTTGTGGGAGACCACGTGGGGATTGCACTGTTTGGAGTTTGTTGTTGATGCTGTATTTGCGTTAAAGCGGAAAAAATAGCAGATGTCACCCACAGAGCCTCCGATAAGCAACCTGTGCAAAAAAAATTTTATTAATATGGAGTGTGCAGCCATAATTTCTGGTACAACGAATAGAAATTAGAGGCAAAAAGTGTTCAAAAATATGATACACGAACTACATTAAAAATTTCCTTCTTTAACATGCGAGGAGTAAGTGCTATCATAGATGCATTTAGCAAAAGCTCATTGATAAAAAAATATGAAAGAGGTAACAGAAAAAAAGCAAAGCGAAGGCATCAATTTCAGCAAGAGTTACTTCAAAAATAAAATTTTATCAAATACAAATGGAGCACAGCCTTGAGCCAACACAAATAGCCAATATTTAAATTGAAATACTCAGCAAAAAAGCAAAGTTCAAGATGCTGTACCAATCGTGGATCCATCAAAAAGCTGCACATCGATGAGATAGCGGCAGGAAGCTATCTTATACAGCTGAATAGCCAGAATTATATCTTGAGGGGGCCGGACCCGTCGGCCGTTATATAATGATTTATCTAATGATTGACCACTCCATCCTGCGGCGCTACCGCCACAAAAATTAGGGGGATTGTAGCGCCGATCTGCGTAATATCCTGGGAGTGGGGCTGCATTAGCACTGCTAGGTAGAATGTTAGCAGTATGATGAGAATTACTCGAGTGGCTCATAACCGTTTCTCCAAGAGGGTCAATAGTATCAGCCTTGTTAATTTGCCTATCTTCAACATTTTTATTAAATCCAGAAGAATTTGCAGCAGCTTTATTATCATTGCGGTCATCGTCAAGATGAGCATTTTCATTGGTCAGCAAGTGGGTATTCCCACTCAAGATAGTACTTTCGGAGTCCAAACCTTTGTTAGACTCGAAAGGTGATGGCGTACCGTGGCATTCATGAGTGTTTATGTTCCCCATATTACTAATGCTATTCCTGAGGGGTCTGCACCTTATCTTGAAAGGAGTAACCATGAACCACTCATAATTTAATGCCCGAAGCGTATTCAAGACCTAAAAGCAGAAGTTACTTTTTGGTGACATAAATAATGGAAGTAAGTAGACACGGCATACGCTAGTCAAAAAACTAGCATCCCAAATATGCCAAAAGTAGATTCAGAGATACCATTCAGGGTTGCTGCTATGTGCGTGTGTGTGTTTGTGTAAGCGTATGTAGGAATTTAAATAATCGCAGTATAAAGGATAAGCAAAGGGTTCAGCAGTTGCGCTTTAGGCCTATTCAATATATCAAAGGTAGGAACTAATCCTATGCAACGATATATGAAAAGGCAACTTCAGTTTTCACGAAAAACTTCCTGCCAGATCAGAGTAACAAAAATAATCAATGGTAAATCCAAAGCAGCACGGAGCTCTTAAATCCGGAAGTACAATAATCCATGTAAAAAATATCCAACGTTCGAATAGAATTAGTCACATCAAAGAGACAAGAAAGCTGATACAAAGAAGACGTCATACTCAATCATCTGGATTAGTAATAATTGCAGCGCCACACCGCCAAATCTGCATCAACTTCAAGTGCAAAGCAAATGAAATAACGTAAAACTTTACCATAGTGGCGAGCGTAGCAGAATCTAGAACAGATTCAATACCCAGCTTCCATCTAGATGAAGTCCATGCTGGATTACCAGGAGAATAATCAATAGGATTTCCTTGTACTTGTTGGGTAGAAGAGTGTCGGCTAGAGTTAGTTCCCACAGGGTGCATCTGAAAAGTAGGGAGAAAAAAAATTCGCTACAGCCTTTAAAGCCTCAAAAATTGCACATGAGGTATGTATGAAACATTAAAAATCCTCATTAGCATTCATTATTTGCAAAAAAAATCATCTGTAATACTTAAAATTACCTCCCTCGTATTCAAGAGTTAGATTTAGTAGCTTCATTAGCATACACGTAATTTTAGCTGCAAAAACAGGCTTCACTACCTAGTGTGAAGGTGACTATGACAATAAATATCTAGCTTGTATGCCATGATAACATGCTCTTCGATTAGCTAGCATACAACAGAAAAAGCCTCCTTGATGATTCCAACCGTGGGAAAAACCAGTAAACTGAAATATTCAGGAGGAACAAGTGACCCAACCTTACACAACCAAAGAAAAAGCTTGAAAAACACACATGGCAACTGTTCCAAGAAACTTTACCAGCGGATCATTGTGGGAAAACAGAGACAGATTTGCTTCAGATATGTGAGCATTCGCCACTTTACGTTGAGTTTCCTTCGTAAAAACAGTTGGGTATTCTTTTAAAAAATAGTTGAACATATCTGAAGCATATAGAAAGTTTCTAGCCATTCCAATTTGGATGTTTCGTACATTCATAGGTTTTCGCGTGTCTCATTATCGGTGTGGATAAATTTGACTTAAAATGAACACCAAAAAAGCTTCAAAGTCCAATTTTCAAGATAAATATGCAAAGGAAAAGTAAGCAAATGCTTTTTGAAGCTAACCGGTACCTTATATACGACTTCAAACCATATTATGAATTGAGCTCATGTGAAAAACCAAGGTGGTAGCTACACAAGATAGTGAACAAGCAGGAAAAAAAAGCAGGGCTTCTATAAATTGAAAAGTTTTACATAACAATCACGTCTAATACCTAATACAGCCTTTAGCTTATTCACACAAACATTAACCTGCATTTCGCTGTTCAATATGCGCACAAGATAAATGGCAAGAAGTATCATATTTCTATAAAAGCAATAACAGAATAAAGCTAAAGATTTTGCATTTGGAAGGAATAGCTGCATGCTTAGCAATGAGGTGGGATGAGATGCTAAAACTGAAAAATAAAGACGGAAAAATGATAATTTACGCACTAGCAAGAAATGGGATACAGAAGAAGCTTTTTTAAATGAAAGAAAATATACAAAAATCATCCCTTCGTACGCACAAACATAAGAAAATCAATGCAAGCACCATATGATAATCTAATGAACATAGGTCCATCAAAATAGCATGCTGTTCTGCTTCAGGCGGTTGATGACTCGCAAAAAAGGAAAATGTTTGCGAACTTCAAAAAAACATACTTGAATAAGAGCAGTGCCTTGCTCGTTTATCCGCTAATAGCTGATATGCTACGGTTTCACTGCTGGGAAAAGCCCCAAGGTTTGGTTTTAATACTAAATCTTCGGCCAAAAAGTCATATCCCAGCTAAGAAATAACAGAAAAAACCTCAAAATTAATTAAAAGGTACACATTTTAGTTGTAATAACATAAATGAATAATCAGAAAAAAATAATATGCTAGAAGGGCTGACTAAACAGCTAAAATTGCACCTAAATTAGGTAACACAGAGACCTCTGTTTTGTGTGCCAATTTAAGTGCTAAAAAAAACTAGCTTGAAAATCTATAAAAGGGTAATGAAAGGAGGATTTATAGTAGAACAGCCAACTGATTTCTTCATGCCAATAGTAGTACATATGTAGAAAAGTGAAATCCACATGCATACTTTCGCGTGTAAAACAAGAACTTTGCAATTATGGCATCTTAAAAATTCTAGAATTCCGGGCTCAGGAACGATTTACTCCAAATACAGCTTCAGCATGCAAAATGATAGCCAATTCATTTCAAAGGTTGTGCGTACAAATGATGAAACTTCCTCATAAAAAATCCACCATCTATTATATGAAGCCAAAATTTCCGTAAAATAAATTTCCTTAAAGCAGCTGAATTTAGACATAGCTTTGCTAAGCAGCTACAAGAAACGAGGTACTCTAGGTGACGACGCTCCATGATGCAAATCAGTAACATTAAAAATAGGAGCCAGTCACCTTCCTCATTTCTTCAACAATGGAATTGTCCACGAAAAAAAGCAGTGGATTTCGTAGCGTGGAGGCCGAGAGGTAATCAGGTAGAGACTGACGAAACCATGGATGCCGCCTAGGCGCAAAAATTTAAGCATTCATCGTGGCATAAAAAATTATACTATCCCTCAGGAGCACCTCATCCCATGAACACAAATGAGGTATCATTTTCGTGGCCTTGTGATTTCAAAAAATAAAACTGTGGCGCCTTCACACAAAATTGCATCGGAGAAGAAGAAATTAGTTTTGGTTAGTGTGTGCATCTAAATATGTTTGTGTGTGCCTTAATATAAGTGTACATCATAATGTGTGTGTGTATCTTTTCAATGCAAACAGCAAGAAGCGAGCAAACTTTCAACAAGAGGCAAGAATGAAGATAAAGAATAAAAAAAATCTACAAAAAACACAAAAATTTATCAAAATAGGAAAAAATCGACGTAAAAAACGTTAATAATAACACGCATACATCAGCCGAGAGACTCCCGGAATAAACTTATAGGCACACCACATGTCACATCAAAAAATTCCTAACCGAATCTCCTTGAAAGTAATCCTTTTGGCCGGATCAACTACTAGCATATGAACTATTAAGCTTCTTGAGTTTTCAGTTAAATGACCAGGGAGAATAAAGTTTCCATGTTTGATCTTCTTGAATAAATTAGGAACGTGCTCATCGTCAAAAGGGAGAGACCCACATAGCAACGCATACAATATGACTCCACAGGACCAAACATCAACCTCAGGACCAGCATAAGCCTTGCCAGATACCACCTCCGGTGATGCATAGTTAGGAGAGCCGCAAGACGTTCTCAAAAAATCTCCTTCTTTCATAAAATTTGACAATCCAAAATCTCCAACCTTTACATTCATATTTGTATCCAACAAAACATTTTCTGGCTTTAAATCCCTATGGGATACCTAAATATACGACAATTGAGTTAAAATCAGTGCTTCTTGTGCTCATAGCAAAAAAAAAGTGGCAAGACTTTCAAGCAAGGCATATTGGTGAGCATGGGAAACAGAAGCAAAAATACTAGCGAGAATAATAATGAAGAGTAATATGAAAATATTAAAGGTTCAACCAAAATACATCTATGAACCTAACTGAATGAAGATGCAACAGAATGACAAGTAAAGCACTTAGAGGGTGCTCTACCAGGAGGCAAGAATCCCTGCTTCCTGATGCTTGATATGCGATAGTATTAACTCCGCCAAAAAATTCTATACGAACTGTAGATAATACATGTAGTACGATACTATAATCTTTATTGTTCAAGTAAAAAACCTTTAATTTATGATATTTGATCTGTCATAATTCATATTAATGAAAAAGACATGAATTAGTTGAATGCAAAAAACGCCGTGCAAGCAGGCATGCTATATATATAATATACTAAAATTCAATTCAGGTAAACATAGCATCACCTTAAAAATCAGACTTTATTAGCACTGGGAGCTCAGCTTAATGGAAAGATTAAAAAAAAACACACACTGCTCCACTGGGTGGCGTTGAGTAGAGAGAATTACATCAAATTAACAAAAATTGTAAAAGCAATAACTCAAACCCCTAAAATGATAAAAATAAAGTCATCTTCAGAGTAAAAAAATGCCAAAGATCAGCAATGAGAAGCTGAAAGCACTGAAAAACATTACATAAAACCACTCTATTAGGATGGAGAAGCATAATAATTATGTTGAATAAGCATATCTAATACTTATTCCATTATTAAAAAATATCTTCTTTAAAGTTAACATATATAACTACCCTCATGCTACCAAACTGAGCAATAAAAATACAAATTCCCTGTGTACCATGTGGGTATGACAGTACTCAACCCCTGATACTATCTGTTGAAAGAAGCGGCGAGCTTCATGTTCTGGGAGTCTAGACTTCTGAACGATATGGTCAAACAATTCACCTCCTAAGTAAGGAATAACGAAATGTAACTTTTAGTAAAGAATTCAAGTATTTTTCGTTCCTCCCACACACACATACACGAAACTTCTTTTTCGATTATCAGCAAGTCAGCCATAATGCGAGACGTACAGTGAATAGCTAGCAGAAACTACAGAACTTAGTACAGACGTGCCGTAGCTCCAGCATATAGTGCAAGGATGCAAATTCGCAATTTCTATCATGCTTAAGGAAAGTGTCACTAAGCATGATAAAAGAACAAATGAGAGAATAAAAGTGCAAAGATTAGCTGACTAAGAACTTCTACACGGCTATGAAGGAGACCTAAAATACTTGCACTGATAGAATTTAACGAGGAAAATTTCTTCAAAAAATAGTGCGCAAGAAAAATCCCAAAAAAAACTTTATTACAGTTATCATAAAATAGAATCAGGAATATATTCAAGGGAAACAGCAGAGTCACAGTCAAAAGTATACATGCCATTTATAGCTGGTTTTTACCAGCATAAAAAGAATTTTGTAGAAACGATATAAAGCTCCTCAAACGCATAAGGAAAAAATATGAGCGAAGCAAGCCACAGTACCGTAAAAAATTCGTACGAAAAACATGATTTTACGTAGCACTTGGGGGGTTAACCTGGTACGTACTCCATCACCATAAAGATATCTGTTGGTGTGTCCACAAGCTCATACATCCTTATGACGTGAGGATGATTTAAGCACTGCAATATATTGATTTCTCGCCGAAATTTCTCATGCATGTTCATGGATTGCATCTTTGACTTATTGATGACCTTTACAGCCACCTTTTGCCCTGTAATCTCATGGACTGCAACTGCAGGAGAAAGCATTTCAGACAAGTAATGTAAGCCTTACAGCATTGCATAAAAAAGGGCGACACACGGAAAGACGTGGTAGCTTTTTTGCATGTGCAGGTGTGCGAATTCATAGAGATGATAGAAAAGCCACCGGAAACGAGCAGCCAAATCTGTTTACAACCAGATGAGCCAGAAAAAAAACTTTGCACAAGCATAAAATATGCCATAAATTTTCTTTCAGTAAATATTAGAGGCCCCCAGCCGATATTGTCATCACATACAATTAGCAAAGGATATACGATGAGACAGCAAAAATGAGAAACTCACGTTTCACTTTTCCAAAAGTCCCTACCCCTAGGGTAGAGCCCATTTTGTATGGCCCGATACTGTAACTGTTAACCATCTTGTAAGCCCAATAATTCAGATTGTTAGTCTATAGTTAAGGCTTTTTGCAAAGTGCTATGTTAGATCTTCATTCATTCTCAAACAACTGTAAACAAGTGAATTACTCTTTTAACAGAGATTGGAAAAAAGATTCCCATAAAGGGCTCTTAAAGTTGAATATACCTCAGAAGAGTATCCTCATTCAGTGGAGAACACAGCGAAAATCACAAGTATCTCAGAACGACAAGAAGCAAATAATTTGTTAAATGTAGCAGTGCTAAAACAAGATAAGAACTTAGCATCAAAGATGAGCTGCCATCAGTTCTCATGACAGCAAAATTTATATTACGCACGAGATATATACAAAAAAACCCTGGTTAGTCGCAAAGCTACGTACATAGATAACTCACGACACTAGATCCATCAAGAAAGAACATACTGAAGGCTTCAAAAAATCAAGAGGGAAAATAAGTGGCCGTCCAACATTTCTTAGAAGGAAAATACTTCATTCAAGAAAAAAAAAGTCTAAATACAGTGTATATAGTATTGGCACTCGCTCCGTGAAGCATCAGGTTAATACGGGAGCATAGCATGAAATGCTCAATTTCGTGCACAGTAAGCAATGAAATAACATTTTACAAGTCGCAGCACGTCGGAAAATTACGAGAGCTTACCACAAATGCTCAACCATAAAAAACAGTTAAAAAAGTAAACCGAGAAAGTCATCCTGGAAACACAATGACAAACGTCGCGCTGCGGTACTGCAGCAATAGCGGTACACCTGTGAAAATTCAATTTCAGGAATACATACAGATAAACCCATGCTATGATACAGGAAAGCATTAACAAAGAACGCTGCACATGTACCTTTCAAGGGTGTAAGAAATCATGGGGAAAATATCAATACAAAGCTCATAGAGAAAATTTATCGGCGAAGAACTCAATTGTTAAACTTATGTAAAAAAAAATTATATTTATCAAGCACATTGAAATTCAAGGCACCTGAAACAAAACTTCAAGAGTGAACAATGACTGCCAGTCTCAGAGTCACGGGGTAACAAAGAAAGCATCAAAATTTTTTTGCGCGAACTACGACGATCTTTAGTTCTAAAGCGAGAGAATTTCCACAGATTGAAGCAAAATATTAAGCAACACAAAATTAGGGCATAGTAATAGCGCATCATTTACAACAGGGAAGCTCACCTGTTAGTTAAGGTGAATCAGCCGATGGGTTGTGACTTAATACGATGGCGAAACATAGGCTTTCGAATTGTCATGCCCAAATATGCTGTAAAACTTCGGAGTATTCTGAGGAATGAATAATGTATAACGAACCAAATAAATCTAAAAAAGCTACTGAACTCAAACCCCCAATGTTTACAAAAAAAAGACGCATTCCCTCTAAGTTAACTTATTCACAGATACAAACGCGAACAATAACGCACATCCAATATGGTAAAATAAGTCTAACATTCACGTCATAAAATATCGAAACGGTAGCACCCACTGCCACTTTAACTTACACAAAAAAAAATTCCATCATAAAGGCTTAAAAATCTCGAGGAAAACGGAAATTTGCCATACTTTACTACAAGCAAGAAACTACAGAGTTCCGCATTCCTTCGGCATCTGCTATGTGTACAATTCATTTTCAAATGCAGTGCAAAAATACTGCTACTCAACTTGTACCCATGATAATCTCTAGCACGCCGAGCGGGCCAACCTTCGTTGGCAGTACGTATAAGATCCACATTAGAAAGGCATGAATTTTAAGCGGGTGAACCCCGGTTGCCTTCGACGTTTTTAGCGATAGGACTCTCCTGACGAACCAAAACCATCAAAAATAACCGTTGTTCTACACGCGTACAAGATACGAGCACAATCTATTTGAGGGAATAGGGCGTAAAGAATAATGCAAAGGTACCACTTCATATCAATCTTGTAATGAGTTGCAAGCAGAAAGGCAGTTGATGAGGTATGGTATTCGCAACGCTATCTTATAGGTACACCCAATGTAATTTTGAAAGTGGCATCTTTGTCGGCACGCCGCCGCCGATGTGATGATGGGCTCTACGAAGGCATTACGTGAATCTTTAGGCCACCACTTTTGCGCTTTGCGCGAATCATTGCCATGTATGATTGACCTGCTAATCGGTCACGCGTGGAACGCCCTTGCCACTAGGTTGACCGAATTCTCATCTAAGGCCAACAAATTGTCAGCGTGGCTAAGGAACCTACGCCGGCGTTGCTCAGATGGCGGTGTAACTGTAACCGGTACTCGTCCAAGCAGGCTTAATTTGTTTGCAGGAAGTGCACAGGTATACCACGCTATCCGCAAACCAGTGAAAAGGTTCTGCATACCGCGGGTTCGGGTTCATGCTATTAGTGGTGCACTTAGGCAATATGCATATCATAGCCTTCTGTACATTTTTATATACGTCAAGATGGTGTGCTACTCCTTCATGGCAGATGATCCCATGGTAGAATTCTTATTATATTAATCTTATTTCATGTGATGGTGGTTGACGCCATTCAAGCTACCAAGTTATTGCTTATACAATCCTTTTTATAATTGACGTGAAGGGAGTGGAAAGGAGTGAGTTTCGTTAGGTGAATGGTCAATCTGCTGCCTTTTATATCACACTAAATTCTTCTCGATTTTATGCGGAGGGAATGTATGCCAGGGCTGCGCCACGTAAATGGGGAGGGTGCATATTTGAGGATCGCGGAAAATTCCGCCAGACCAGGAAACAGAGAGATTTAAGAATCCTAAAGTTCTTGCCAGGCTATATCGATAGATATAAAAGGTGTTACAAATTATATTATTAAAGCACTTTATTTCCAGCACAGTTTTATTTGCCAATTCAAACGATTAACCGGCTTGATTACCTTTGAAAATCAGCAAAATCCACGATAAGCTTATAACAAGGTCTTAGTTAAAGGTTTGCTCTGAGAAATCACAACTTCAAGCTTGCGGTGTAAGGTAACCTATTGGTAGCTCATAAACGTTTCACTTGTACCCTAGAATTGTCTAGCAGGTAAAATTGAATGGAAAGTTCCGAACCATGTTTGCTTATTATGCTTCGTTCAGGTCTGAGCTTTTTATATTACGGTTACTCAGTTGTTGACTTACAAAGGCCGAAAATTAGAAAATGTTTCGATCAGAAAGGTAGCTCATTCCGTAGTTAAGCCATATCTAATGAAATACAGCGGCATTCCGATATGTGGTGCACGCATAAATTTTTCAACGCGACATGGACACCATATTTTTTTGTAGCAGAAAATTTGTCTTACACGCTTACAGGAGCGACGCAGCTAGAGCCACTTCGATGGAATTGCCAGGGATACAGCAAAAGGAGTAGGTGAATTTCTTTATGTTTTATACTATGCTTGTCTTCAATACTGGAGTGAACAGTACTACTTACTTTTGTACTTAAACTGTCTCACTTTGATTACAGTCACTTCGACAAGTTGAAATTGGCTTTCACTTGTGATTTAAAAACTTCCAGTCTGAACTTACAACATTTCGGCTATTTAAAATCAAAGAAAAATCCGTCTCTCCAGTATACACAAAATTTAAAGTTGAAAGCCAAACACCATACAATAACAAATTATCATTTTTGAAAACAAAAATTACGTGCAGCTTTCGATCAGTAGCCATGGCAGTTTTGTGGGAGTACGGCCTTCCCTGCTCCTTGTGCTGAATATCTCTAAAGCATTTGGCTGAGGCGCAGATATTCCGTAAAATGAAGCTCCAAAAAAACCGACACATTTTAGCTTGCTAAGTATAGTGAAAGAAATTGCGTTAAAACGTACAGCAAACTATAGTATTGTGTAGTACGAAGCTCATCACGTTGTTTCGCTGCCGTATTTTGACGGAGCTCCCCACGATGGACTAAAGCAATCATGTTTCCATTGACGTTACAAATTTTAGATGTTGGTAAAAAAAATGGAGCACAGCCTGCTAAAATTTTTTTTTTAAATTATGAAAAATCCTCGAATGGCTTCAACGTATGCAGCTCCTTTGGTGCTCTGACGTGACTCGCCCATCTATTTTACTTTCAATAACATAATAGCAATATACCACTTTTTTGGCTTTCGGTGCAGCTCGTGGAAACATCTAAGTTATAGCAGACGTGATGGGTCAAGAAATAAATTTTTTCCATCTCGCACGAAGGATACGAGATCTAGCTGGAATTTTTTGTTTACTGATGGTACCTTGCGCCATATTAATGGCTTCCGAAAGGTACTTGCAAACTAGTTCGATAGCCCTGTAATTGATTTGAAAAGCATTCAGTTTTGCAAACTTTAGGTCAAACTAATGGAACTAACCAGTTGTTTATGTTTTTACTAGTCATTGCATCATCGTCGTGCCTCATTTTCTTTGGAAACACATTAATTTCCTTATCATTTTCGAGCCCAATGGCTTGGAACCCTGTATAAGCATAGTCGGGGAACTTTCATAGAAGTAATTAGTTAGCAAGCCGTAAATTTGATTACCGCAGTCCTCGTCTGTATAAAGATTGAAAGTTCTAATTTGTCCTGTAAAATTGTATCCACGAAAACACTAAGCCAATATTACAGACAATAAAAACCATTAGCTTGCCATATTCTTCATGGTACAATCTCAGCAAGACTTTCCGTTGCTGCGGATCTACGTCAGGTTCGCGACCAGTAGAACTTTGGTGGTTTCGAGCTATTCGAGCTGCGTATAAAGAGTTATTAGCGGCAGCTAGTTGTTAAATTTGAATCAGAGCCTTACGCCGAGGTAATATGAGCCGTCGTTTCTTGACTTCGCCATAGACTGACGGTCTGTCCACGGTATGGGTACGAATGGAAGTTTTGCTTGAGCAACTAGGTATCGACACCGTCGACACTCCTTTCCCTATGGATTTCTGGCTACGTTCACCTTGCCGTTGTGTCCCGCAGACTACCCTACCGCACAAAGTACCCCTACATTATACACAGTGACCTGAAAATATTTATGTGGCGTTGCAGGTTGTATATATCTAACCTCCCCATCACACTGAACTTAGTCGACGGTACGATGCTAGCTTCTCCCGCTTGACAGTCTGCTTGAGCAGGTTCTGCTGTAAATCTTCCAGAGCGGCGAACTGCTTTTAAACTTGCCATTGCTTCCTCCGCAGCACTGTTTTCTCTCACTAAATTTCTTTTCTTTGTAACTTCATACTGAACAAATAAATCAACTGCTTCCTCGAATTCCGATATTAGCCTTGCGGCTTCATTGTAACTCTCCCTCCATGTAGGGCTCTCTTGTCCCATAACGAACGGTCAAAAGCAGACAAAGTAACTTCCAATGTAGATGGACATCATCCGCCTTCAGACTCAGGGTAGAGTCGTACGTTGAGCGATGTGCACAGTCCTATTGAGCTCGCCACAGTACATAACTACCTAAATTCAAGAATATCCGTGGTAACAAGCAGAGTAACCATCTTGAAAAACGGGCATTCAACAGCTTAAAATTGCCAGTAAACTTTGAAGGACGATAGATCACAATCTCCGCGCCAACCACACGTATATCTCATTCGAAAATGTGTTTACACTGGAGTAGAAAAGGGGGGCTGAGCAGCGGCGAGGTTTTTCCTATTAAAAACATTATAGCACAAGCCCTTAAGAATATTAATATTTCACTCAATTCGTAGTGGTTTAGGCTAAATAAGCTAGGCAAAAGCATTCAACACGATTTAAGACAAACTAAAGTGCATTGTTCATCACAACGGCAGGGTCTCCGCAAGGTAGCTGTACCTACAGTGGTATCATTGGCTGGCCTTAAGACGCGTAGTGCTCGCCAAGAATATCCTCCGTGATATTTATTGAACAGCAAGCTACAGGTTGCTGAGACAAGAGCCATAACGTGTACAAGCTTCATGAAGGGCAAACGGGCTATGACCCTGTATGGCAAGGCTTGCATGTCGTAGTTCTATCGTATAAAGATATTACCTAGCAGCACAATAAATAGCCAAGCTAACCTAGGATATCCCGCCTTAAAAAAAAGTTGCGCTGCGCTACCACTTCTGTGGCAATATTAAATTTAATTGTAGCACATGCATATCAGGTAGGACGGAACGCGTGTCTTCGTCACAATTTAGAAAGCCAGAAAGAATGAAAAATAGAGAGCCATGCCATGCTCGCTACGATTAATCAAATTTTTTTCTAAAGTCAAACTAGTAACTTAGGTGAAGAACACAACCACTCGTGTACCATCAAAGAGATGTGGTATGACCACGTCCTTCTAAACATATTTTTAGCATATATATAATACGCCATAACATGCCATTCTACTTAGCCGGGATATAACCATAGTTGTGCGGCGCCGCAAATTCCAGTGACAAGGTCATTGAATAGAGAAAAATATATTAATTTCTCTTTAGACCATGGATTACTGGCGATTATTCGTTGTAACTCCCGGTTAAGGTTTCAATAGCATGCTACCAAACTGATTAAGAGAAGCCGCTCCAGCAGCTGCTGGAATATTTCACATTTTAAGTCCACGGATATGGTACCCGAGTGAGCAAGAAAGGTTTAAACTAAGCAACATATCTTTCATCAAAGCGGCCTCATAGAAAATGTAATATAAGTAATCAAACACTGCATACATAAAGATTGGAGTGCCAAGAACGGTAGAAGCCGTAAAATTTGCACAAAATTTTACACAGGTTTCAACTTTTAAATGTGAAGCTAGAGACGTCGATTTAGCATATAAAATTCATGCGGATAGCAGGCGGAAGCAAGCTAAATTGATAAATATAATCATGAATAAACATTGATTGCACTATATCAGAGAGATAGTATCAGAAGAGCTATAATAACACCTTCAATATACTAGAAAGCAAGTACATTAACAAAATCTCCTTTACTTCCTTATGTATCGGAAATACAAAATTTAATAAGTATCTCCGTAATGTCCGTGCAATTAGCACGTGTGTTAAGCAATCTTTTGTATATTCTGTTGAAAAAAAAAGAAAAAGCCTAAATTTCAGGGAGTAGCACTACCTAGAAGGTTGTTGGCGACAAATACAGCATTTAACACAAAAAAGCTCAAAGCGGCAGATAATGCTAGACTAAGCATAGTCTTACTCGAAACATTCAAAAGTCACCAGCAGAACGAACAACTTCGTATGGCACAGGCATTTTTTGAAGAGGTTTGGTCTACTAAGCTACCCCGGTATATTAGAAAATAAAAATAAACGTGCCAGAACCAAAGCTATAGTTGCTATAAAGCGGGGGTGACAAAGGACAGATTATGATGCAATGATATTATTGTGCCCTCGTTTATAACTTTTGAAAAATTTACTGATAATAATAAAGAAGCATTTTGCAGATATGAGTGCCGTGGAGCAGATTGAAAAAAACAGACTTTGTAAATTCGATCCGATAATATAAACGATAAATGCGGCATAATGATAATAATGGGCTATTAAAGTAGAAATTAGAAGATATTGTCAAAACATTCCCCGCCTCGGGAAGGAACCAATCCCAGCGATGTACCGGTAAGTTGCACTAGAAAGAGACCAGGTAGCTTGGTTGGACTCGATGACATAAGTACCACACGGTAGCTCTGCTAATATTATAAACCAGATGACTTGGCTGCAGGGATCATGTTCTGCTCCAATATATCAACCAAGGAGTTCTTGGCCGCGTCCGCATTAAGTATTATGACCATTTCGCTATCCAAGTCAAATCTGATAATTTTATGCAATCGAGATTAAAATAGAAAAAATTTTTAGTACACTTCGCTCGCCAAAAATACTGACAGCAAAGACAGGAAATGGTGGCTAAAAAAATTTATAATAAATAAGTCATAAGCAACCATAGTATGATTTTTTCGATTCGTTAGGGGCGTAGCAAAACTATTTGCTTTATTCACAGAAACAATTACACTTGAAATCGATTTAGAAGCTTGAATATCTACCCAAGAAGAAAAGAGATAAAAATAGAGGGAATGACAAGAAAATCAACAGCATAATAAAACGAATCCATGGTTACTGAGCAAATCCTCACCTCCAAAAATCATCTGAACAGTTCTCAACCAGGCTTATTAAATGCTTTAAATTGCGAATTTTTTGATAATTGAACAGACGCACACAATGGTGGGCAAATTCTTCATAACCGATGGTAATCTCATGGGCCAAGACATGACCAATCAGAACAATCTGTAAGCAAAAGGATTGCATCACATTATGCCTAGTTGATCTG
The DNA here is from genome assembly GCA_015657535.1 of Nephromyces sp. MM_2019. Classification (NCBI taxonomy): domain Eukaryota; phylum Apicomplexa; class Aconoidasida; order Nephromycida; genus Nephromyces; species Nephromyces sp. MM_2019. The sequence continues at coordinate 78,573 of JADHZB010001395.1, read as the reverse complement.
CTTAGCTCATTCTAAGCCTGCGCCACAGTCACCTCCATTCCATAATCTGGGCTAACAGCATGAAAGAGGTCTAGTAAATTTGAAAAAAAAATCGTACCTGTTCATCTTCATACTCTCGATGATATCTATTAGAGATAGCGACTAAATGACCAGGGGCACGGCACATGCACTCCTGCCCATATTCGCTGCTAAGGAAGAGCTCAGATAAAGGGATAAATACAAGACCACCAGCAATAAAATATTCCGGTTTTTTTTCCGTGGGAAGATAAGTGGGTACCAAGGGCTGCAAAATCAATAAGGAAAGCGCTTAAATTATCACAATTATCAGAGGCCTGACATGAGTGAAAAAATGATATTTAAGCATTCAAATAATTTGCAATGAAGCGCCTCTGTAAAAAATTACCTCTGATTTAACTACAGGGAGTTCGATCTCCTTGTTGCGCCGAGAACGTAGGATGCTAAATACGCTGGTCTGGCCGGCGAACTTCTGGCAAAGTAACCACTCAAAAGCAATTCTCTCTCCATTCCTGAAAAAATCCCAAACGATATTTCACAATGTGCCAGAGCCAAAAAAAAGAAAAATCGCAACTAGAAAAATATATAAGGACTGCATAAAAGTTTGAAAATTTATCGTTAAAATATATATTATAAACCCTTATTCGGTAAATACAAGCCTGTAAACTGTGACCAACTCAATTAGTCAACTCAAAGCTAAAGAAAAAAAAGTATAACGTGTAAACTCACTGCATCCACAAATAAAACAGCGCCTGCCCATCTTTTCAGGGAACTTTACGATAACAAAAACAACTATTAACACTACGGAGACATTCCTTCAGATCAATAAAATTAAAAAAAGGAAATATACAAAAAAAAACAGTACAAGACCTGCAGAAAAAATTTTAATTAAAAAGAGAGGGAAATTTTGCTCAAGCTTTTTAATAAAAGTTTAGACCCACGTAAATGGTACTGTCCCATCGGCAGCAATCTCGTGACCATCAATCGAAAGTATTATATCTCCCTTCTTTAACAATCCGTAGGCAGGAGAAGTCTTATCAACCTTATTTATCAAAACGCCATGACACTTATCTTTGATGCCATAGTACTGTAGGCAAGAAGACACCCAAAATTAACCATTTTCAGAATAATTTAATATTAAAAAAACCATTCTTTACCCTCTGCGAAGAAAATCATCGATAATACACACATAATTAAAAAAATTAAGTTAACCGTTTAAAATGTAAGGAAAACTGTGTACAAACTAATCAGAACATTTTTGGACGGTTAAAACACAACTATAAAAGAGCGAAATTTAATGTCACTCATTTTGAGAAAACATAAAAAAACTGTACGGCAACACATATTATAATCAGGAGAATAAAGAACTGCCAGTATCAAGAAAGACATCAAGTGTTCACAGCAAAACAGCAGTACAAATTGTAAAGAATCTTCAAAAAAATGCACCAAGCAGAAACAAACAGAAGAAAATACTTCACGAAAGCATAAGAAAAACTTATTGCCATTTTCACAGCCTGAAGAAAAGGAAAAAAAAATCGAATACATGAAATCAACCGAGCCTCACTTGCTGCATCTGCTTATTCTCTACTTTTTGCCATACAAACGAACAGTTCCCAAAGCCAGTGTATCTTCCGTGCTTTTGATAATCCTCCATAAAATGGAACACGACCTAAAATATACAAAATAAATTTGAAGAAGAATAATGGAATGACTAGAAAAAATGCATGAAAGGTTGAATCATTACTTTTGTTTATGATAATTTTTTTAACGATAGTTTCTACATCAACTACGGTAGGAGTAACTAAAGCAGCTGACCTAGTAAAACATGGGTATTATCAAACTTACTACAAGAAAAAATATACTACTATCGGTGGAAACTCCAAAATAATTCTTTGCACTAGGCGAAAGCTCCCTTCACACACAAAATACATCGAGCACATCATAAAAAAATGAGACAACTATTCCTCATGCCAAAATGAGCCGACCAGCATGATAAAGACTAAGTTGAAAAATTGTGTGTGCGATAAAAACAAAACAAAAATTGACAGCAATTAATCCCGACAAATATAAGGCCTGAACAAAAAGCCAAACATCTTATACCGCAAAAAGTTTCAGATAGCCTTAAAGTATCCAGTTTCAGTTCAAACATTCTATTGGTAAAGTATTCATAAATAATTTCCTTCTATAAACGTAGACTAATTACTCACCTCACTAGGAATAATATAACCTATATTTTCAGCATCAGAATCCTTCAAGCTTTGGAAAGCGATTCCGACACATTCTTTGTTCTTATTAAGTGCCGGTCCTCCAGAATTCCCTCCATTAATTGCTGCATCGATTTGTATTGCTAGCAAGTTGCACCCTACAGTATAGCGTTGGAAATCGATCCTAGAAACGACACCCTGAGTAACACTGGTATTATCACCTCCAACAGGATATCCGACAACTGTAACGGGATCTTCGAGTCGGGGGCTACTACCCCAAACTAAAGGGTTCATATTTTGCCAAAATTCATCTTGGCATACGCTCAAAAGTGCTAAATCACAGTCATATCCGACACACAACACCTTAGCCTCGTATTTCTGATGATCACCACGCTTACGCACGTGCACAACTGCTGCATATTGTACCGAATGCGCATTAGTAAGCAGCAATCTCTCATCAGGATTAGTGCTCCATATTATTCCAGTACTGCTAGAATGAGTTTGACCAGCGGTAGTCCACGGATAAGAAAAGCTGGGCCAACAATGAGTACAATAAACCTAAAAAAAAATAGAGAAAAGAAAACTTTCCAATTAATTAGCAAACAGCAACTTCATCACACACTTGCATTCTTAGTAAATACAAAAGGCGTACAAACCCAGAGCTTACTCAGTATTACGCAGCACTAACCTTGACGACATTGGTAGGAATGTCACTTTTCAGAATTCCTGCGCCTCCATCCTCGCTCAGCATCGAAGTTTCATCACATTCACTATGGCTACCATCTTTATCATCACAATTTTCAAGATCCTCACTTTCCTCTGATGAAGTTATATCCGAGCCATTTCCAATATCACTACAATCTGTCGTACCATCCTCAGCAGTCTGCCCTGCACCTTTGCGCTTAGAATTTGCGTTGCGCCGAATCTTCCTCGTGAAATTGAACTTTTTCCTCATAGGGGCCTCCCACTCCTTCTTCTTCAACTCAAAATTTCTCAAAAGGTGTGGCTTGTCATAAAACTCAGCCTTTAACTCATTCAAACTTTGAGACATTTCTTTCATGTAACGTAACTTCTGTCGACGGGTTTTTATAAAAGGTGCAGCAGCGTCATCGGCTGTCTCGAAGCAAGAAATATCTGCTCTTTCATCTTCTGAAGTAGATGCGGAGCCATTGGAAGTTGAGGTATCCCCAGCCGTTGTATCTTCCACTTCACAATTTAGCTGCCGTAACAAAAACGACGAGATACCTTCTTTGCCTGATGCAGCTTTAGAACGAGGCAGATTCTGAGTTAAAAAATCTTTCGTAACACAAGGCTGCCCCTTTAAAGCGGAATTAGCACGCACTCGAAAGTTTCTAGGTGAACGCTCACCTTTAACAGATGCAGCAGTGCCACGACAAACCGTGTTATAAGATCTTTTGCCGCGTGATCCAGCATTCCGCCCCGGAGACAAGTCAGAACTTGTTGAAATACGACTGCCTGCATCCGAAACCATCGAAAGCCTTATACTTTTGGAATTTTCAGCTTTGGAGTTCGAGTTTTTTAATTTTACTCCTGCAGAGTCATTTTCAACACTGTTTCTGCCCCCTGCAAATAAATAATATTCACAGCAATTGTGTTGCGATGAAAAATCACGAAAAAAAATTACTATAAAAGATAAATATCACTTACTTCCAGGCTCTATTTTTCTACGCTTGATTGAGCTACCAAGAGTACTCCGCACAGAAGAATCCTCGCCATAAACATCCGATAAATCGAGCCGTGCACGGGATCGTCCTATAGAATTCAATCTGGTAGAACGTCTTCCCTTAAATAATGCACCTTTCCTCTTCCGTTGCCCTGAAGAGCGGGTCTGCCGGGAAAACTTTCCCATATCACGCTCAGCAATATTGTATTAGATAGCATTCAAAAAAAGCTAGCCTTTCGCCTGTTTCGACATTAGAAGATCATAAATACCCAAAAGTACCTGCACCTGCACGATGAAGGACAAAAACGTAGATAAAATAAAAACTATTGCAATAAGAACCAGGGAAAGTAATAAAGCACATCGACATATTATGCTCAATATATGGCTGTACTTAACACTTCAAAAACTTCACTAAAACATAGAAATTTAAACAAAGGATGTACTAGGAAGGCCAAATGCAACCTCCAGTAGAAAAATGCACGAACCACATGCCAACTGCTGATTTTCTCAAAGTTTTTTCCACATATCCTTACGATACCTACGCATTTACTTCAATTTTATTGCGGTAGACACAGGGCAAGTTCAGAAAAGTACTAGGTACAAACTGCAAGATCTTAAGAGTTTCCAAAACAATAGCCAGCAAAAGACCCACAACAAACTTGTGAGCATCCCATGTATCTTGTGTTTTGCTCCCACCAAATTGGAAAACCAACATGGCTCAACCTTTGAATGCCCATCAAAAACATGCCTAACAAGATGCAAAATATCAAATTGCAAGTAAGGCACATATATCTACAGCATGTAACAACTGAAACGCGCCATTGATAGTATCGGTTGCACTTTAAGAAATCAAGCAGAAAAATGCCTCTGGCTGAAGAATAGGGAGGCCTAGACTTGTAAATAAAACATTTCTAGCCTTATCGAAGGCATCTTACCTTAGTCAAGCAAATCAAAGCTCTCCATTCAAAAGTTTGCCAAACTAATCAAAGAAAGCCCAGCGATTTTTTCCAGCATTAAGACCACTAACTAACGGTAAAAAATATCGAATCCCTCCGGGAAGTTAATAGGGATGATGAAGTATTCAAAACCAAAAACTTAGTAAATACTTTACAGCAGTGGCGCGGTAAACGACACCCCCGCTACTACGGCCCACCATCCGTGCTGCCCTAAATCTAGCATCAGATGTAAAGAAATCAAAACCAGAGTTTGTAAAGTCAGATTCCTCAAGGTAAAATTGTCAAAAATCCAGGTTGTACCCTACGGGGTACTACAGGTCGCTATGTAATACACCAATACTAGAGTTAAGCTTAAAGAAAATCCAATTCAATTACCTTACTGCTCACTATAAGTAGTATGCATGAAATTTAATTGGAATCCTGGAATGCAACCTGCTGCAGTATTTAACGGTAAACGCCATAAGTACACATAATCCTACAAAAAAAGGTTAATTTAACCATGGCCTCTCCAGGGGCGCCTAATTATTGAAGATAAGGTCCAAGCTATCTGTGCCGCAGCATGTGCAAACTGCAAGCAATGCCTGCCCAGAGAGCTCAATCGAGCAGATGTGCAGAGCGCTGATATGGGCCCTCGAGGACTTTTGATTTAAACACGGCTAACGACCATGTTTACAGTGTTATACTCGAGCACGCCAGTCAAAACTATTCAATATGCATTACGATAAATATGGACGTCACCAAAAATCGCCAACCTTCACATAAACCCTTTTCTTAACTTTATGGCGTGTTCGTCAAAAGGCATATAATGAAATATCTACTAATTAACATACCGACGGGCTATTGGCCGCCAGCAAAAACCGAGGGTAATTTAGCCGCCCACCAGGTGCGCGAGGCGCTGATGGGCATTTAATACTAATTTGTGACCTGTGCAATAGTACCGGCGAGGAGTATCTAACGCTCCTGCGATAACTTTTGGTGTGTAAGGTTGAGGTTGAGTCCCGCTGAGTCCCGCTGAGTCCCGCTGGAAGGCATGGCGGAGTGATAAATTGCAGAGGGCGTCGCTAGCCGAAAACTCTTGGGTTTGTGGCGAGGCATCGCTGCGCATGCCCGGGTGGCCCTGATTATCCGAGCCATATGTAAGTGAGTAGGAATGGCGTTGTAAATCTCCAGAAGTTCCCAAAAAGCATTGTTTCTACAAGTTTTCATATGATTTATATAGATATTCGACTGAGTATTAAAACAGCAGGAGTACAATGGCTTCAATACACAATGGCCTTAACAGGTCACGGCGCCATCGGAAGGTGAACATGGATTAGCTTGGCAGCTCCCGTAGAATAGAAGATGCTGATAGTGTGGGGTGAAATGTTTGAATTTTTATTACAATTTAGTCTTTGCTGTGATAGGTTCAAATCACATAAGAATTTGAGGTTATAGAAATACAGTTTGGCTATTCGATAGCCTAATATACCGGGCGATCATATGAGGTGCCGAAGCAGTAGAAGTCTAAGGATTGGTAACTTTCTCAAGGTAAATTTCTCATCTTAATCGTTGTAGAGCATTAAAAATACTGCAGCTTGAAGGCATTAACCGTAAGAATACTGGTTATGGGAGTAAAGCTAGTGCTCGGCGCTTAAACTGAAGCCAATACATAAGTCCACCGGGGCTTATTGCCGTCCGGAAGTTGGCATATGACAGCCGGTATCTATGGGGTTATATCAGAGGCCTTATGGAATACTAGCAAGCGTATAGAAAAACGCATGGCTTATTTTAAATTTCACATGAAGTATCATGTAGCTTAATCTATGAGTTGCTTAATTATTTATAATAGGTTCATCGCGAGAAAGAATACGGTTTCGCATGTGATTCATACGAAGTTGCCAAGAAAAGCATGATGCACTATACGTTACACCCACGTGTTGCTTTATCGCTAACCCGTAAGTTAGGAATTGTTGAATTTGACAGCCACGAGCTACAAGAAGGTGACTAACACACTGGTTTGCAAAACAAGAGGCTAGCACGCCGGCATGAAGAAACCGACTAACACTATAGGCTACACGCAACGAGGGGCACGGTTGTTATATGCAGGCTGAAGCTAGGCAGGCTGAGACTAGCGCGCTGACTCATAAGAAGCGACTAGTATGTTGCTTACAATATGTGACCAGAGCAATAATAAAGCCCGTTGACTTCATAGGTGACTATATAACAAAAGAATCTGGCCCCTTTTGTGCAGTCGACCCAACGGTTACAAAGTTATTCATGCGTTTCATGTCCTCTGAGTGAGGTTACGCACAAGGCAACGCATTATAGGCTTACAATGCAAAGAAGTAGCCATTGGTATGAGAAAAATCATTTCGCAAAGAGAAGAACAGAGGTTAACTCCTGCGGTAGAGGACATGGTGCCTAGGCAACCCGCAGTAAGTAAACTTGGATCTTTGTTGCAGCATGGAAAACTATATTTTTCAAGAATTAGAAACTTGTAAAGAATCTTCCTTGTAACCCTCTCGTATTTTTAAGTTCAGGGTTCATGCTCGATTTATTCCCTGTTTTTCTTGGGTTCTTTGAAGATATCACAGTTTGACGCCTTGTGTGAAGCCGAGTTGAGTTCTTTACTTTTTACTAAGAAAACATCAGAAAAGTGAAAACTTGGCTTCCATCGTAGATATTAACTTGATGAAGCAACTCGAATTCTAAATAAGACCAACTACGGTTCAGATGTAACTTCCTGACACATGTAGATAGCTATAGCTGAATCAGCATGAGCATGGTTGTGTGGTTGAAAGTGATGCCCATGTATTAGCCCTTCAGTACCAAAAGGGGATAGGTGTTCAGAAACTCAGGGTCTCATTGAATAGGAAAATATAGTCGAAAAACTGTAGGATTGGAAGCCATGCGGAGTAAAATTAACGCCAGGATGTTTATATTTTATCCAAGCTTATCTAGTGGAGCTTTCCGAAAGCTAAGGTCTTGTGTTTTCGATACTTGATATTCCACTCAGGAAACCTACAGCAATTTTTCTGTGTATTAGCAGTTAAGCTTTCCTGTTAAACGGCTTAAAATATGGAATATAACCGCTAGATATTAGCTTGGCAAGTGCATCTGTACTATTATGTATTTTCACTCGTGGGAAGAAATCTCAATACTCGTATTACCATTATTTTTTGAACCAAAAATTCATTCATATCAATAGATAATTTCATTGATTATGCAAACATTGCGTATATAAACGTTTTTTAGTAAGTAGAAGTGTCTAATATTATGCCATTCTATAGCTCAAATGCTTAAAAATGATAAAAATTGCATCAATAAAAACGCTACTTTCTTGAATCTAATTGTTTTGTGGTGTTGGCAATCTTCTCGTAAAAGCTAGATTTCCTAGTTCCTTTATCTAAGCACAACGTGCTGCCAATATACAAGCTCTAGAGGTTGAAGAACTTTATATCTGAATTTCTGGTTGTGTTGCCTGGTAACCGCGATATAATGGTTACTTTCTCTATAGCGTAGTAGAAACTTATTCGGTAGCATGTAAGTCTCTATTTGTTTGAGGCTCGCCTGCTTTCAATGGAGTGCGTTTGACAGTAGCTATTAAGCGCGTTTTCACATGCCTGAAGTAACTGGGTTGAATTTTTAGTAATTTAAAAAAAGCCATTGAATCCTTTTGTAGCTTTTTGAAATCCTCGCACGCAAAAAAAGTTACACATTCTATGTATATACATTGCCTCAGATTTCAAATTAAAGAGATTTTCCGTGTAAGCATGTTCTCTTTCTAATGCCTAGGATATTTTTCCAGAATATTAACTCAAAATTGATAATAGGCCCTAGTAACTCATAATGTTCATGAGACACCATATTCTACAAGTAGGTACCATATTTACTAGGATTTTCATAAATAATTGTGCCCCTCAAACGTCATACACGGCTTTCCTTAACATAAACTGCGCTTAATGGACCACATGCAATCTAGTTAAAAAATGCATTTCTCTTGAAAGTTGTTCAACCTTCCAGCTATGACTTTTAATTGAAATAATTTGCTGAATATGTCCCCATAAAAGATCATGCACCGCCGCTTTTTAGATTTCCAACAGTCATATGGAAACTCGTCAAAGGCGACATTAAAGTAAAGCAATGGCAAAAACCGTATTAACTGGTTCTCATCATAATTTTGATATTTCTTAGTTATTTTTTTGGCATGTACACTTTTTTGCAACTGGATAATTGACTTAAACTTCTTTATGCCAGTAGAAAACTATCATTATCCTTTCGTTTTGTATGGTCTACCATATACGTGACAAACTAAGTAAGCAATGCCGGCCTCCGTGATTATAATTAATACCACGCACTTCCTGCTACCATATGCACCAAACAGTTAGACCGGTTTGCATTCCTGAACAGACTTGGACTGGGTTATTTGCACATCATCGGATTACCTATTGTGCGAGTAGATAAGAAGCATCACCTCAATAGGCCGGGAATAACCCGTCGCGGAAATTTGTTTGTAGGTAGTACCTTTTGGTACTGACGATTGCCATGAGGATGCTACAAGTCAAACCACCGAAGCAGCTTGTCGGGAATGTAACTAACTCCTTTGTAGTTCAAAAGCGTGTCACCCATGCTACGATTCGTAGTTTTGTTTGCTGCATTCAGTGGTATGCTGCTGCAACTACGCGTCTATAGGTGTTATGGAAAAAATATTATGTCACAGTTTTTTACTTCTTCACTTTTGTCGGCGGGAAGCCTGCTTAACTTTACCTATGGCAAAACAAGACCTACGCAGTCGAGGCCATTGGGATTTAGGTACTACACCTTCTCTTTTTCTTGACAGGTTGTCGGGCGCAGACTTTTAACCTTTATACCATAAAAATCGTGGAAAATTTTTTTGCATATGGATTTGCGCATGCCAATATATGCTAACGGAGCTCAAGTCTCCCTTGTAAAACGAATTGTTTGCCTCAAAGCTGCGCTGTAAAAATGATAGAATTACAGTAAAGGGAAAGAATGGCTCTTCCAACAGCAACGAGCTTTGTAGATTCTTTTTTTAACCTATTGATACAAATTGGGGCCGTTTTTGGTGATGGCAGTCACATCCGCCCCAGTTACTGTAGATATTTCGTAACCTTATCCATATTTCCAAACTTTTGTGAAGCTATTGGACAGCTGGGATTTTTTTACTAGCACACTGTGTACCAAATAAGTTTAATTACTTAAATTTGAATGCTCATGCTATGCATTTGCGAACTACGAGATTTCAACGCATGGACTGGCGTGTTTGTAGATCTGCTGAGACTTTTGAAGCTTGTAATGTCTTCAAACCTATTCATAGAAAATTTTTTGAAAGCGATTTTTCTTACAAAATATGTATTTTCGAGTGGACTTGTCGAAAAATTTTTTTTGCTGCGTCGTGGAGTTGAGAATTTTCTGGCAGTTACAGTGTTTTTCATTGAAATAGCCTAAGTTGATGTTCACAGCTGATTTTTGGTAGCTCCATTTAATACTGTTGAACTGAGGAATTTTTTGTATTTGTTGCAGAAGCATACTCATATATTTTTGGGGTGTAGTTTCCCTTGTGTTCTTCAAACGTGAAATTGGGGTTAACAGCTTGAAATATCAGTGCGACATCTGCCTTGATATCTTCTATTCATCTCAATGCTATCTCTACTTTGATTTCTCCTATTCGGCTCAATGCAATCTCTGCCTTAAGATCCCCCATATACCTTTGAATATAATCGCTTCTTGTGCCACAGAACTTACAGCGACCTTTGATCATCTATTCCTGTCAGTTACGGAAGGTTGTCCTTCAAGTTACAAGCCACTTCAAAAGTGGCTAAATTGGATGCATCGAGAAATTTTAAGGATCATTTGACGGATAAGCCGAAGCTGTCCATCACACACTCCTGTACATTGTGATGACTGTCTTGAAGATGTTGTGAGTTAAGCGTTTCATAAATATTTAAGGTAGGAAGCTTGCCTTTATCTTGTAGTGCTTAATAGTTTCGATGCTTTTATTTCTAGAGATGGTATTTGAAGGTGACTGAAGGACTCTTGGCGGTTATAATTGTGTTTTATTGTGAATTTTTTGTTTCTTCGCAGTTCATTTTTGCTTTTATCAAGGAATTTGAGGGTCTGCAAGTAAAGAGGCTGTTTGGGGGCGACCTCTTATGCAAATTTTTTTTTGAATCTTCAACTCTATTTGGCCTCTTGGACTTTCTTAAGATATGCTTTTGTTGTCTGTAATTGTATATACGGATCTAACTTTTGTCCATTTCAGGGGGTCCCTGCATATCTTTTATGAATGAAAAGAAGTTGATTATTGACGTCTTTCAAGTTTTTACTTGCTTCAACAAAGGGAATTATTAGAGTATACTCGTATTTTTGAAAAGTGAAAGACCTCCGACCTAGCTAAGCTAGGCATTACAGCTAGTAGCGCAAATTGCTGCTAGTCATATTTTGATATTTCCTGTTTTACTGTATGGAAGAATGGAATCGAAAATTCACGGCAAGTTTTCAAGGGGTTTTTTTTATTTTTGCTTCAGAGTTGGACTTAAATATTATTAGATGCAAAGAATTGCAATCAAATGCTGCAATTTTTAAGTTGCGACCTTAAATACTTGTTGTAATTGTGGTTTCTTCTTGAAAAGGTGATTTCCACGTGGATTTTCTGTTGATGTAGATGAATACACCATTCAAGCTGGGAGAATGTTGCTGTATCGTGTGCTACGGTAGTCATTTTCTGAGCTGCGTTTATTTCTAGTAGCTGCTTTACTATTCCCTAGGTTACAGTAGCAGGAAAATCAATCCTTTGAGCAGCTTTTTAATCGTATGAAAAGATAAATTTAACATTGTACTGGCTGCAAAAAATATCTGCAAGTTTTGTGCTTTATTAAGCATTCAGTATAGTGATTGAATTTAATGCATTTTTAGTGCTTTTGTGGTCTTTTTTTGTATAGACATACTTTTCTTTTTATTACATTATCCTATGTTAAAACGAGTATTTCAAGTTTTTTCCTATTTTCTATATTAAGTAGCTTTTGAATTTTTATTCATTTGGAGTTTTGGAATGTGGGAAATGCAAGAAAATGTGGGTTTTAAGGAAAAAAACAGCGGAAGAAGTTAAAAAGGGAAATCCTCTCTCACTAAAAATCATACTCTTCATCTTTCACATTTAGACTTCAAAATTTAAAGCAAAGGAGTATGTTCAACTCCAAGAGGCTCTTTTTTTTTGTGTGTTGTCTTCCGCTACCAGACTCTTTGGTGCTGGAGTCGGCTGTACCTCAGCTTCAAATCTGCGCAGGCGAAAGCTCGATATTTGCCTCAAGAGAAGAGAGCAGACTTCTGGGAAAAGCAGCACGAGCATTTTGCCATGCTCATATGGAGCAATATCACCAAATTGAGAGGTAATTCTCCTCTTTTTTGTGGATTTTAGGTTTTAGGGTTTATGGTTATGAGTTTAGGGTTTAGGGTTTAGCATTTGGGGTTTGGGTTTTAGGGCTTTGCATTCAGGCTTTAGGTTTTAGGGTTTTTTCTTTACTCCTGCTTGATTCCTTAAAATTAGATTTCTAGAGCTTGCATTATTCGTTAGCTTATTGCTGAGTTATACATTTTTTTACAAGTTTACTGTATCTTTGTCATGTTTTGTTAGATAGACTACTGGTATTGCTATGTAGAATGCTTTAATGCTGAAAAGTTTTTCTTGGCCTTCGAAATTTTCGTTGGTTTTTCACGTGGTTACTTTTAGGTTGGTGGGTAAAGGTGGGACAACTCCTGAGCACCCGGAGCGATCTGCTTCCTGCGCCGTATGTGACTCACCTGGCAAAGCTGCAGGATATGCTACCAGCAGTAGGTGTGGAGTACATTGTGAGTACGATTAACGATGAGCTAGGTATGTAAGTTCGACCAAAGATGATTCCTTTTTTTCCGAGACTGCTGTCGAATTACACTTAGAATCAAGCTCGGACTTGTGGGTGTGTTTGTTGTGTGTGAAACGGCATATATCTTGTTTTAATGCTTATCTTATTAACCGGTTGAGTGTATTTTTGTGATCTTCATTGCAATATAGATTGGTAAACTCGTAATGAAGTATAGTAACACTCAGATTTGCTGATACGTTTTAAATCTTTGGGAGTAAATTTGGATTTTCTACGGGTTTATGCTTAATTTTCAGTATGTACTTGCAAGCAGCAGCACCGATTTTGTGGTGGTCTGGGGTCTTGTGCTATATTAGCGTCAAGCTTTTGAATTTTGTTTTTCTAAAGTGCCATACAGGGCAAAATGTGTATGCTATCAACAGAAAGGTTCGCAATTTTGGAAAGCAACGCGGGTGTAAAATTTGCTGCTTGTGTGTGAAGGTGAGATTGAGAGTATTTGTTATTATTTTATACAGCTGTTGGCTACCCTAACTTTCATTTTGACTATAGGCCCATACCAAAACCATTTTAGGAGCATTGAGCCGATTGCTCTAGCGTCAGCGTCTATAGCTCAGGTCCACAAGGCTTACCTTATAAATATGACAGAAGTGGTTATAAAGGTTCAGCATTCCGATGTTGCGAGGTTGTTACAGAGCGATATGCAAAGCTTAAAACAGCTTTCTTGGGGTATGCTAAGAATAGTGTATATCGTGTATATTGAGGGTGATATAATGCGTTTTACCTTAGACATTTATGCAGTTAGCTTTCGTTGGGTAATAAGAATGTATGCATGCCGTGGGTAACAGAAGATTGTGCTTTGGAGTGTGATTCTTTTAACCTTTTATTGAGTCGTGGTTAAATAAGTATTTGTGGTTGCTTTAGTGGGAAAGTACCCTAGCTAATGCAGCTTTTTCTATGATGAGACGACTTTACTACGCTATTTGTACTGTTTTTTTCCATTCGCTGCTTTTTCGCCATTTTCGCTGTTTTTAACGCCTTTTCCTGTTTGTATGGCTTTGACTCACCCTGTTGTTTCCTTCGGTGCAGTTTTTGCTGTTTGGCTTGCCAACTTATTTCAAACCTTTCTGAGGCCATTTACTTCTTTGTGATTCGTTTGTATTCCTTCAGCCTTTAGCTTTCTTGAGCCGGAGTTAAATTTTGCTTCCATCTTGGATGAGTGGCACAAGGCTACTCAGAAAGAGCTGGACTTTCGTTGTGAGTTGAAAAATCAAATGAAAGTATACGAGGCTCTCAAGGTATTAACCGAATAGAGTTACTGCTTTAAAAGGGTGCTGGTATATACTTTGGGTAGCCAAGTTGCTTAGGTTTTATCAAACTTTGAGGGTGATATTGCTGAATCATATATAATTTAGACTACCTAAATAATGTGTGGAATAGCAGGTTGAAAACAAAAGTTACTTTTGCTTGTAACTGAATCTGCACCCATCAAGAAGTTTGTGAAATATCGAGAATTTTTTATGTTGATGCTGCTAAAAATGCTATAGGTATGCTGCATTAGTATATACCATAGGAGGAATACTATGCTTTCTACTAATTCAATAATTGCTTATTGCTTTACCAAGCAAATACTGACTCGGAAAACTGTGTGCGCGATTCGAAGTGGGTATCTTTTTAAGTACCTATAAATCGAATGTAAAGTATATACGCGAAGCTAAGGATGCACTGGCCACAATTAAAAATTTTATTTCTTTCAGTTTGAAAGATTTCAAGTGTTTTTTTATCTTTCGATGGTATTAGTTCGAAGATATACTGAGCTTTTTGTTGGACTACAGTCCCAATTTCGCTGTTTTATCTGTGTGATGACTCAGTGTGTCGCACACATGCGTGTGTGTGCTCATGCTGCATTTTTTTGGGTAAATACCTGCGTTTTTTCCCTTGAGTTGTAGTCAATTGTGCTGATCTGGATATGTGACACACGCACATCTTACAAGATACCCAATATTTGATGTTTGTTTTCTGGAGATGCAAGAATCTTGATTTTTTCTTTTCTTCTTATGCGTTTATATTTCTTCATCTAAGGGAGGATATTATCCTAAGATTTTTTGCTTTGAGTTTTATTGCTGATTTTTATAAGATAATCAAAGCTGTGATACTTGTGTGTGTTTACGCGTCTTTTACGAGCTTTTTTTTCTTATTCTCTACGCGCAAGAAGCTCATTAATTTTCTGATTTTGCAGAATTGCGATAATTTGCCGTTGCTGCAGTAATGAATTTCTGCTCATTATAGGGCTTTATAGTTATTTAGTATATGCGGATTTGTGTGTGGTTTTTAGAGAATCGGCAGGAGTAATTATCTGCCCTGTTCATCTTCTGTGCCTAATTTTCCTGCAATTTTTTAGGCTTCGGGTATAGATGCAATCATTCCAAAGTGTTATCCTCTACTTTGTTCTAGCAAAGTATTGGTGATGGACTTCATTGAAGGCTTCAAGATCAATGACATCAAGAAGTTGACGGTATGTGCTGCGAATCTGCTCGTCGTTAGTACTCATTGATACAAACATGCTTTATAATGATTATCTTCTACATGTTTTGCGATTTATCAGAGTTCCCCTTTTGTTCGCTTTTTCTTTGAATTTCCCTCCAGAAATTGGCCTATTTTTATGTTTAATAGCTGTGGGTATTGCACTTTTTCAGGAGTGATGATGTGCTTTTGGTTATTGAACTATATAGTATTTTTTATGGTTTATACCAGTTGCATATCATTTTTGCAATGTGAAAATAGAGCATAAATTGTGTCAAAATTGCGTATTTTTTCATTCTTTTTCATCAATTTTACTGCACCTGATATTCTCAATGAAGATTATGTCTTTTGCTCTTTTTGATCTCAGCATTTTGTGCTTTTGCTTCATTTTTTTCTAGGTTTTTCCATATTATCTCTGCTTTTTCTGCCCTTTGTAAAAGTCTCTTGAGAATATACACAGAAACCCCAATGGTTTAATAGATTGCAGCATAGCAAAGTGCTTTGATGAGTCTTTTAAGGCATCGGAATGTATCCCTTATAGCATATTTGTGTATATACATACACAATTCGAAGGGAAGATTGCAATTTTTTGAAAGAGTAGCGATGATTGGCTGTATGCTGCAAACCGTAGTGGAGGTATAGCGATGAGATGGCTATACTCGTCTATTCTTATCTTTCTGTGCTTATCCTGAACTTCACCCTAGTTACTCAGCTGAAATCTTCGATAGATATGAGAGATCTTCCTACTTCCCAGGCACATGTGTGAGACGCTAAATTGCCTTTATAGTGTTTCATGTAGTCTCAGATAGCACGCCTTTTTTGAGTGTGTGTGAATTACTTGTTTTTTCCCGCTCTCTCACATTATCACGAATTTTCCACTATAAATGAAGCTCTTTCCTATCGCTTTTTGTTGCCCTACCACTCAATTTTATGCTGATATTTTTGAAGTCTTCACATACCCATTATGAGTTGCTTTCTTTGCTGCAGAAATACCGAGTGGATAAGGCTGCTTTAATGTATAGTTTATGCGACGTTTTCGCTTACCTTCTGCATATGCATGGGCTTTTGAACGGAGATCCTCATCCTGGAAACATCCTTGTAGCCATTGATAAAAAGACTGGAGTTGCTGTCCCTGTGATTTTAGACTGGGGATTAGTAAAGGAGTTTTCTGAAGGTTCAAGAATTGCTTTTTCCAAGCTGGTGAGCTGCTATATAACTTCTGTGTGTGTGAGTTATCAAGTGATTTGATATTATGTCAAAGTGAGTTTGATAGTGTGTGAGTTATCAAGTGATTTGATAGTGTGTCAAAGCATTTGATGAATGTTTTTATGCGATTTTTTCGTGCAAGACTTGCAGCTTGATTAAGAAGCTTTTTTGTTAGAAAAAGAGCAACTTTTTTAAGTGGATGAAGAATCTTTTGTTTAGGTTTACTGTTTGGCATCGATGAATGTCATGGGTCTTCTAGAAGCCTTAGAGGATATGGGTTTCAAGTTTAAGGAAGGGCTGGCTATAGACCCTAAGGGATATATGGAAGCCATTCGAGACCTTTTGGGGGTAAGTGAAGCACACTCTGCATTTGGATTTTCTAATTTTTCTTTTTGTTTGGCCTTGAAAGTCGCCTTTACAATACGAATATCACGCTTTTCTTAGATGTGAAGAGATAAATAAGCTTATATCCAGCAATTCGGTATGAAGCAAACAAAGATGTAATGCTATAAATATCATTGTTTTTGGAGGTTTGAAACTGTTTTTATAGCAAAATTTGCCTTGATGTGTGTTAAACCCTTGAATTTGGCTGTAAAAAGTGTGTATAATTGATTAGCTTGGCTATTTGGCTTAAACGGTTTTCCCGTTACTTTATGTGTTTTAGTGCTGTGTGTGTGTGTATCTTGGTGTGATGGAATAAAATGTACCAAGGCGATCTTGGAAGTTGAGGCTTTCTACCACTAGTGAGAAGGCTGTGTGTTAATTTTTTCTCTTATTCCACTACTATGTATTTCAAGTGCTCAAATCCATTTCCTAAGCACTCTTCTTCCTGAACGCTTAAGCTGCCTTCATTGCTCTAGTTTGTTATTTCATTGCGTGTGTATATATGTGTGTGTACGTGTGTGTCTATGTGTTCGCTACGAATGTATAGGATAATCAGTTTCAAGACACTGGTAGTACACAGAAACTCACGTCGAGTACCGATACTGCTTCCTCCTATAAAGCTCAGAAGGATTCGATAGTGTCAAGTAGGTGTTTTTATCTCTCTTCAATCTGTTTTTTTTAATCCAAAGTGCGTGTGTGTGTGGCAAGCGTTTAATCCAGTTTTATTAGTGAAGGATTTTACTTTGTAAAGCTTATTTGGCAGCTGCTATTATGATGTAATAATAGAAGGAAATCTGTCATGTAGTTAGTCGTTATAGTTTTGCTTCCGTTTATCATATCATATTATTTTTTCAGCTTCGTCAGCCTCTTTGTATTTGAAGGCTTAAGAAACTCGATCCATCGTCATGAGGAAAAAACTGTCTTGTGTGCAGTTTTACTGTATAGCTTAGGTGTTCTTTTTGCAGCTTCTTTGCTTGCCATTGTGAGGGATATCACCGTCCGATATATATCTGTAGTAATAGATTTTGGGTGTTGATGAGTTATCTTCGTTAGAATTGCTTCCTGTCCTTTTTATTGAGTTGTATGGATGGCAATCTAAGTTTCTGGCTCCTTTAAGACCTTTGATTTGGAGCACACACATGATAGAGGAAAAGCACACAAAAAAAGGAAACACACACATAAGAAAAAGGAAAAGCACCCATAGAGATGTGCACAGAAAAAGCACACACAGAAAAAAGCATGCACAAGGCATGTTTTTATTAGGATCATCTTCCATTTTGTGTTGTATGCTTAACAATCTTCACGCCTTTGTTTCAGATCTTTTTGTGTTTCTTACACTTTTCCAAACTCTGTTTGCCTCATATGCTTCTGGTACGATTACTTTGCTGAGATTTCATATGCAGTTAAAGTTCATTCAGTGTTTAGAAGGAGGTTTTGGATTTTTTTCTTTTTATTTTTTAGTGATCTGTGCGTGTGTGTTGGCTTTGTAAAGAGTAGCTATGCTTGGAAGCACCTCCGTCGTAGCTTTTTCCTTTGCTTATATTTCTTGGAATCTTTTTCTTGTGGTTATCCCTTTATAAGTGCTTTCTTTGTGTTGGAATATGGAATTTATGGCGATTTCTGAGCTTAAAACCTCTAATTCATTTTGAGAAAGCACATCAAATTGCATTATTTCATAGCAAGCAGCGAATCTTCTATGGTAGCTTTGTTAGCCACAATGATATACGATCTAATCAACTATCTTCCCTCTATTGATCCCGTGTGTGCACACACAGTTTTCCCTCTTTTTAACTACTGCAGAAAATCCATTGATGGATTGGCCTAAGGAGTTGATATTCTTCGTGCGTATTGCAACGCTTCTTCATGGCTTATCTATCGAGTTAGATACCCAAGTACCTTTCCTCAAGATACTGCTAAAGAGAGCTGTTCAGTGCCTTAGTGACACGGTTTTCTACACTTCATCTGTTCCATCTTCGAGATTGATGTTACCACACCCTTCGCAAGGAGTATCCTCTGCTTTCTGCAGAGATAATGCGTCTACCTTTAACAGGTTTACCGAAAAATCTGTGTATAATGTGTGTGATTTATTGATGAAGAAGAAGTTTTCTTCTGTTTTGACCTTGATCATTACCATTATTAGCTATATGTGGCTGCTTAATGCTGCTATTTCGTCTAGTTTGGATGCTTAGCTGTTGATTTCTCGTTTTTTTGTGAATAGTTAGCTGTGCCTTATGGCGTATTCAATGAGTCTAAAATGAAGTTTGAATTTATTGCGTTTTCATGTTTTTAGGTTTCAGATAGTAGAGATTTTTGTGTTTTGCATATTATAACTGAGATACTGGAGGCTTTTCTTCCTCATACCTTCCTTCTCAGAGGCTAGAGATCTTTACTCCTCGTCCTTTCTTCTGATATGCTATCTCTTTATAGCTCATATTCCATCTTCGACTGATTCTGGCTGTCAGCATTTTCTGCCTCCTAGCATCTGCCTCTAAATTTTTCAGTGTAAAAATTTCGTTCTTTTTCCTTCTTAAAATATCTCACTTCTCTTTCGCATGTATATTCTTCAGCAAGTTGGAGCTGCGCCTAATGAAGTTCCTAAACGATTTGATCCGCCAAAAAATGATACTTGGTTGCCAGGTGGCAGTGCAGAAGGATCAAAAGCTAGTCGTTAACTTGGCTACGGGATGCATGGGACCTGTAGACATGAGGCCTGTACAGACTGACAGCCTTTTCTGCGTGTACTGCGCATCAAAAGGTATTTTTTTGGTCTTCAAAAGGCTTTGTTTGGAGTTTTTTTGGCATTTCTTGATGGTTTTCATCAATTTTCACATGGCAGCTTAAGTGGTGCAGGGAATCTTTGGGATCTCTTCATAACTGCTTTATTTCTCCCTTTTTTTGAAGTAACTTTTTAGCTGAAGATGCAGAATATGCTCATATAATTTGATATCGAAATCTTCTTCACTGTAATTTGATGTCAAAGTCTTCTTCAATCTTAATTCAGATTGAATTTATCTCTTTTAATTTTCTTTTCATGTATATGTAGTTATCTCTAGCAACCCTTTAATATTCACCATTTCCAGGACCTATAGAAGAAGTGGTATTCATTAATTTAATACTTTATAAATCTTGCAAATTGATGGCATCTTTTCGTCATTTCTACGTTTCTTTTTGTGGATCATCTTCTTCATGAAAATTTACTTTTAAAATTATTGCTAAATCGAAGAAAAAATTGCTTTTTCGTATTGAAATTTGTTGTATATTTTGTTGTTGAAATGATGATTTCTTTGCAGTTTAAATGGGAAATTCATAGTATTTTATGCTTTTCTACTTATTTCGAGAAAAGCTTCTCTCTAGTGGCATCCTAGAGGATGCTCGTTTAGCATTGCATTCTGGTTTATCTGCTTCTTTATGTACAACTTTATTGTTTATCAATT
Source organism: Nephromyces sp. MM_2019 (assembly GCA_015657535.1). NCBI lineage: Eukaryota > Apicomplexa > Aconoidasida > Nephromycida > Nephromyces > Nephromyces sp. MM_2019. The sequence continues at coordinate 58,311 of JADHZB010001395.1, read as the reverse complement.
TTGATGAGTTTCTCCCTGATCGGCATACTATAGATTATCCTGGTCTCTTGCACATTTCTCTTCCAATGGCTCAGCCAAGTAATGTATGTGGTGTGTGCGAGAGTAAAGCTGCCATGCATACTGCCTTTGGCAATATTTTACAAGCAGAATACATTGATAAATGCAGATTTGTGTGGCTTTCTCAGGCTTAAGTGTTCATTTTCTTCATCTTAATTAACAAGTTGCTGAGGATTTTTGCTCGTAAACAAGGTTTTTATGGCTTGATCTTCTCTCCATCGTGTGTGTGTCTGGTTTTCCACTTTTTTACGCTTTTAACGTGTATTTATAGTGATGCGAATATGCACACATATGGGCATATAAATAGGCATACATGCATACACATAAATAGACACACTTACACACACACACGTACACACACGCATACACGCACACACACCTAAACATACGCTTTCGTATAGACTGGTATGCATCTTTCTTCTTTTTGATGTCGCAAAATCTCCGACTATGATGATGATGTATGTACAAGGGAGGTATCGTGTGATTTTGTAAATTTTTTTTTACTGAATGTTGCTGCTTTTTCACAAGTCCTTCAGCCATCTTCAAGTTTTTTGATGTTTTAGCTCCTTCTGCGATAAAAAATTCGTTTCTACGACTACGAATCAGCTTTAAAACGATGTGTTCAATTACCCTCATTTTGTTTATCTTTTCCTGCAGGCTTGCTGACTACTGCACTCTTGAAGTTAATCGATCAAGAGAGAGTTCTCCTGGATGATTATGTCTGTAATTGGTGGGATGGATTTATTCGTTTTAGGAAGCATGACATCACTTTAAGGCAAATTTTGAGTCACAGAGCAGGTCTTCATAGAGTTTTTCCAGAGAGCCTTTCCATAACGGACTTTTCAACTTATGAAAAGATGATTAGGATTCTCGAGGATGCGGTAATTTTTTTTTAAGAATTCAATAGCATGGGGTTTTCCTTTATTAGTGTATGGAAGGAGCTTGAAGAGCGAGTGTAAACCATATATGTATGTCTTTTAATTTGCAATATATATCGCTACTTACAGCGTCTATTTTGCTGGAAAATATGGCTTTTAAACATTAAAAAACAAGTATTTATATGGAACAAAATGGAGGTCTTTTCGAGAAAGAAAATGATGTTTTACACACACTTTTTTGAAGATTTTGAATTTGGTGGAATTTGGGCTCTTTTTTGTTGCATATGAGCAGTTTTTGAGTCGTGCATGTATGCACTGCTTGCACAAAAAATGGGGGGTGTGCTTTCCCTCTTTGAATGCATATGCAATAAAAATGTGGGTTTCATTACACCTGAATACAAGCATACTTGAAATTCCTTACAAATAGATCAAATAATTTTTCTTCGTCTAATGAAATCGTATTTAAACGTTTATCCTTCGAGCGCTTTAAGGTAGATAACTCAGGGCGAAACTAAGAGCTAGCTTCTCGCTTTCATCCATACTACCATCAGAGTAATGTAATCTTCACTTTGAAGCTGCCTGATTTCGATTAAAATTCAATTGTTGATGGCGATTACTTTGGTTAGAATGGCGAGGTGGAGATCTTCATGCATTAGAATATGCAGCTGAATCTTCAAATCCTCCAGCTGATTATTTTTCTTGAGTGAGGATCAGCAACTGGTGATAAAAGTGATGCAATTTTCATAAAATTTTCAGTCAGCTTCAAGGTTTCGTGTGTCTTCATTCCCGGTTCATCAAGTACCAGTATCCTGCTTTTAGAGCTGCTTAATAGTCTCGAATCCTTTGATGCTCTCAAAGGATTTTTTCATGCATTTAGGCGCTAAAGTTATGTTTTAAAGCCTTTTATCGATTAACTCCGATTTCAGTACTGCAACGCTGCTAATTGGTAGACCTTAATGTTCATTCTTACCTCCTCATATGGCTGCATTGAAGTTCTTTTGAACTCCATTGCATATGCTGTTATGGGTGAATTCACTCCCTCTTCAACTCAATCTTACCTCCTATCATTGCCTGCATTTTCGATTCTTTTTATTTGGTTTTTTCTAGACGCCTTTGACTCCTCGTGGCACAGATGGCAGATACTCTTATTTGGCTTTCGGTTGGCTAATATCAGAAATTGTGCGGAGTGTGTCCTGTCTTTCTATAGACGAGTTTTTGGAGAAGGAATTGCTGCAAGAGTTAAACATTCAGGACGAAGTTTTTTTGAGGATACCGAATGCTGAGCAATTACTTTCAACATCTTCCGGTTCATCTGCTCCAAATTCAAACTCTTCAAATCCTGGTTCCCTGCCATCACCTGGTTATTTCCCTGAGTCATCATCCCAGAAACCCTATACGCCTTCTGATGGAATCTTGTGTAATGGTGGTGGAAGTTTGATTCCAAATTTGTTTGGAGGGCAATCAGCTCAAATGTATGAAGTACCAGTTATGAATGATCAAGAGCCTGCAGGCCCTACGGAGCTCGACAATACTGAAACGAATAAGCTGGAAATGGATGAAATAGATCCCTTTTCCCCGGTTAGAGGGAAGAGGAGGGAATTCATTGTCCCCACCTTCCGCTATTCCCACTTTCCTCTCTCTTCTTATTATACATCTTCCACCGTTTTTAATGGTAATAAAATCGATAGAAACTTTCACTCAAGTGATTTGGCCACATGTCCTGATTTGAGGCTGGAAAGTCGTAGAAAAGATTCGCCTATTAAAGGTAGTGTTGACTGCCTTCTGTTAGCTGATGCTCTTCACTCTATGGAAGAATCAAAGTTGGCCAAGGCTCCGCACTGCAGCCCTACCGCTGATGGCTTAGTAGATGTAGGCGTTTGCAGTGAAGATGAGGTATCAGCCGGAAAGAAGCCACATGTTGGAGATGGAAAGAGCTGCTTTTTATCTTCAGGTACTATGAACGATGAGAAAATCGTTGGAGACTTCGAAAATACTGCCTTGCAGGAAGAATCCATCCTCGGTGTGCAGTGCAGCAATGGATCCGTAGAGGCTCCCTATGAGCACCTCCGTGAATCTGGAGTTTTGAGGTACGACTCTGCGAATGCTACCGTCATTTCTTCTTCAGTCAGCAGCGGAATTCCGGGAAAAAAGCCTTCTTCCTTGTTAGAAGCCGTTGACACTGCATCTTCAAGTATTTCTGATTGCATGACCTGCTCCTCTATGGTGGTAAATGCCGATGCTATCTCTAACCTGCCCGCGGTTTTTAAAGGTGATCTGGACAAGGATAGATCTGTAGTGCTCATTGATGGGCAGCAGCATAGAAAAACTCAGAATGACTTCTTCGATGAACCGGAGATTGAGGGCTTAAATCAGAGCTTTAGAAGGGCTTTACACAGCCCAGGGATGAGCTCCACTAATACGCTGATGGCTGGCCAGACCGCTGCGTCGGGTATTCTCGATAAGACTGCGAACACCGTGACAAGTCTTGGAATTGCGAGGTTACGGGATTTAGAAATTGAAGAGGGAAGGCTTGCAAGTGGAGAAGATTTTGCTTCTTTAAGCTTTATGTCTAGTATCTCGACTATCTCTCGCGCAGATACGTCTTCTCATCGTTCAAATGACGCTACATCTACTCTCCCACGACAAGCACTCACGTCATCTTCTGGGCAAGCTGCAGGGGCTGCATTGTCTTTTCGGCAAGAGAAAGAGAAGGAGCTGTTTTTTCCTGGAAATTCTGAGCACCTATCCAAGAGCTCAAGTGAATTAAGTGATACACATGCCAGCCTTTCAGCATGTGAATCACAAGACTCCAATAGTTTTGCTGTTGCTGGTGTAGACACGAGCGAGAAAAGCCTAGAGCTTTGTTTGAGCTCGAATAGAGGGTGTTCAGATGGTGCGAATGACGTAGTATCTAGTCAATCCTGGAATTCTTCTTCTAGTTTAATGATGTCCTCCGCTGCCCGGATGAGTGGAAATGATGTATCAGATACTCAAAATACTGTTTGCGGGTATAGTTCATCACATGTTTCAGTTAATCCAACTGAAGTAGCCTCCTTTAAAGAGAAATATGATCCTTCTGCCGATTTTGTTTCACAAACTGAAGATGATACAGCGGTTCTTCCAAGAGGCTCTCTTTTAACTGAGCAGTCTTTCGCTGACAGGTCGCTTGAAATCACCTCTCAGACTGAGAGTGTTGTAGAGGCAGGTGGATTACCTGGGAAGGTTGAGGCCTTACGGGGCAATTTTTTCCCTCGAAATGAAAACTCAATGGCACCAAACAAGGAAGCAAGTTTTGAAAAGGCGACTTCTTCCCTAACAAAGAGCTGCGAAGGGTCATTGAGTGCTAGTGATGCTATTAGTGTCTCCCGCATCGAGGACTTTGGAAATGAAGCTGCAGATTTATCCTGTACTCAGACGTGTTCATGGGAAGCTCTGCCAGGTTTAGAATGGAATCCGCTGCGAGTGAATTTATGGAGGTGGAAAGCTGGAATGCTGCCTAGTAGAAGGTCACCAAAGTCTTCTTCGGTGTTTCTTGAGGAACTACCTATCAATACTAAGTCTGCTAACTCTTGTTCTCGACCAGAAGTTGAGGTTTTTAAGGAAGAATCAGCTGGAAAGGCTTCAGATACCCTACTAGCAGACTCAGTAGCTAGTGATCTGAGGCTTACTGCTGAGGGAGCATCTAATTGCAGTATCGATCCTCTAATCACCCCTCATTTGCAGAATGTAGCTCCAGTCATGCAGGTGATGAAGGATTTTCTTTCGAGCCCTGCAGAAAGCGGAGAAGGATTTTTTCGAAATTTAGCTAAGCGGGTGATGACTTGTCGCTACTCTACGGAGGAGGAGGAGGAGGGGGAAGATGATGATGATGCTGACAAAATTACGGCTGTAAAGTTGAAATCGAATAAGTACCCTGTTTACCCAATCTCTAAGAAGGGATATTTTTCTGCTTTTAGTGACGTAGCTTCGTTAAAGAGGAGGACTAGATCTGGAAAAAGTCTCCATACCTTCCATCGAAGGTCTAATGAGGTTGCACCACCACAGTCGCTTGCTCAGCATGCTCAGCAACGGGGGTATGAATTAAAATGTTATGTAAATATGATTGCCTCTTCCAAAGAGGCGAAGTACCTACCGTTAAAGAGTCATGGAAACGTTTCAGAAAACGGTACTTCGCTGCACAAAGTGTGTTCTGACTCACTTCTGGTTGATAGTCCAAAGATGAAAGCACATTCGGAAAAGGATGAAATTTCCCCATTATGGTTCGCTGCATCATCAGAAAAACTGTTTCCTTTTGAGAGCTGGGCTAGTACTAAACAAAACCATTTGGATGTCTCCTACAATGCCAAAAATCTTTGTGCTTCGCTTAAGGCTGCTGATAAAAATAAGACCCGAACCCCCCATGGGGCTTCAGAAAGGCATAATCTACCAAAGCAGCTAAATTCAAAGGAGCATCATGATTTTGATGGGACTTCTCTTGCGAATCTGGATGGTGATGGCCCGGTCGCTAAGTTTCTAACTGAACGTATAACCAGTGCTAGAAGAGGCGTATACATTTCAGATATACTAGGAGATAATTTATATCTCCCAGAAAACATTAGTAAAACTGATGCCACTACTCCCAAAGACCTTGGGGAGGCAGGTGCCGATGGGTGCAATCACGAAAAGACTACCAGTAAGCAGATGAGAAGATTAAGGAGAATTAATGCTCTCCTTAAAGATTCCCACGCCGCTGGAGCCACGAGTATGGAGAATGAGTCTTGTGCTGCTCGGACTGAAAAAGCTGAAACGAAAATACCATGTGAAGTTTCAATGTATTCTGGTTGTGAAGGCTATCCACGCCACGATTATAGTCATTATAAGTCATTGCAATCACCAAAAGCTTCAGAATTCAGGTATAGGCATGAAATATCTACTAGTGAGTCATCTCTCAAGGCTCTCACTCGATGTAGGCGAGGTGCTCACAGGACGATGCCGAAAACAAATGGTGGGCGCTATATTACAGAAAAGAACAAAGAGACTACCATCTCATTGCTTTCTCCAAACACACAGGAGGATAAAATAGCTTTTTCCAGCACGAAAGCGAATTGCTCTCCTCCTCTTGCGGGTTTTTTTCCCTCTGTTTCGGGAGACGTAGCTATTATGCCCGATAAAAGCTCGTCACCCCTACCATTCACGATGGAGCCACGTATTGGTAGTGATTTGGCTATGCAGCATAAGGCATCAGATCTCCCACACTCCTTCCATGCTTCTCCAAGTGATACGAAACCCACTTTTCCTCTGCAAGATCAGAAAGAGCCCCCTCTTCTTCCTGCTTCAGTTGATGCCTCGCAGCGACGAGGCAAGCAACCGGTGTGTAACAGTGATGCTGCGGTAGGCAAGGCAGTCAGTACCAAAAATGCGGGGGGAAGAAGTTCTTCTTCCCCTGAGTTTCAGACATCAAAAAGCTCTGGTGTTCGATATTCCCCCATTGAGATGATTGCTACCAATCCGTATATTTTTGATCCACTGCTCTACGATAGCCGCTATTTTTTAAACTCATTGATACCCCCAACAAACTGTAGATGCACAGCCAAAGGGCTAGTTAAGTTTTACGGAGCTCTAGCAGACGGAAAGATCATAAGCAAGGAACTACTTCAAGAGGTAATTGGGATTTTGCCGAAACTTTGGGATGAATCACATTTTTTCGCACATATAGAGCAGCATCGTCTGCTGAAAAGATTTGTCTTAGTGAAACATTTTATTCAATCAATTTAAAGTCTGAAAAAGCAAGTTTATTACTCGTAGGTGGTGTAGCTTTTGTACCTTCTGGTGATATGGGAAGATAGTGTTTCGCTGCTTGGTTGCCTTCACTTTCGGTTACTTGAATGGTATTCTATGTAGCTTATTGTGGCAATTTTCCGTGAGTAATTTGGAGTTCACACTCTCCTTCCGTAATGTATAAAAGCTTGTGTTCTAATGGACTATACTATGCAGGCTAGTAAGGAATACACTACTGACAGGTCCCTGCCTACTTTGCTAACCAGTGGCGGCCTGAGCAACTCCTGGGGCTTGGGTTATCAGCTTTATCAATGCAAAAGGAGTGATTCGACGTGTGTGGGAGTTGAAGATGATGTTTTCCGCCTGAATGAACTACAGCTAAAAAAAGACAGATGTGGCACTATGCAGGAAAGCAAAGGCAAAGAAAATGCGAATTTGGTACTTGGAATAGGGCATGGTGATCTTGGTGGTTCTATAGCACTCTGCTTTCCGGAAGTCAGCCTTGCAATAACTATTCTCTTGAACGATGTATTCACTGGGCCGAAGGTATGTGTGGCATTCACGCTGAAAGAGCAATCGATGAAATTGTGCATATATGTCCTTCGTTCGTGAGCATTTAGAGCTTGCATATGCTTCATTCCCACCTGCCAATGTGTAGTTTTTCGACGTATGGGGAAGGGTTATGATAGTCTGTGAATCTGTTTGCTTTTCTCAGCTTTTTGTACCAAAGTGAGCTCCGCATCGTTTGTTATGCTAAAGGCTATACATATCTTGAGAAATCTTGCTATTAGCTTCGTGAAACCGTCACTGTGTTAGGGAATCTCTGACCTGATACGAATGAAATTCGTTATTTTAATGCAGATGTGACTGAAATGAGTAATCGCGTAGGACACTGGTTGGAGATTTTTGTGAGAAAAATTTTGCATCGATTAAGAGAGCGCTTGCGTTGTGCTGTTTATTTCTAAAAATTGAAAAATTCTCATTTTGAAATCTTTTTTGCTGGAATTATGTTAAACTATACGCCTACGAATGAGGTGTTGAATATATGTTTTTTTAGCTGTTAATACTTGTATTACCTCTTGAGCATACTCTGTGAAGATTCCACATTTTAGCCTTTTTTCGTATTCAAGATATATCTTATAGTGCTACTTATGAACCAGCACTAGCGATTGCATAGTTTGGTGCTTTCTCTAAGCTATTAACCTCTCTTCCAGGCTAGCGCAGGCTCCATCTTTTGTTGTTTTTATAGTTCTTTGTGTGTTAAATCTTCCGTTTACCTTTCAGGCTTCTCGGATGATACTCGATTTTCTGTTACCAAAGCTGGGTCTTATTCCTGAATGGAATTCTTCTGTAAACGCGAACGAGCTGTGGGGACTTCTCCCTAAAATTGATTACCCCCATGTAGTGGCCTCCAAGGAAGCGTAATCATTTTTCTGACAATGTAGAACAAGATGCAAGAAGTAGCTTCGCTTTCCTTCCAGCCAAGTCGTGGTTTTGGGGCTCGCCCTCCAAATTTAGTTTAAAAGCAAGGCTATATATATTCCGTGTTTCACTGAAGCGTTCAGACCTTTGTAGAGCTCGCTCATGATAGTTTACCGGAGCGCCTTCTGCGCGCAAATTTACAGCGAAGCATATAGCTTGTGTGAATTAAGCGGTCAGCTAAAGCTTTAATTACGCTATTGTGGCCTCCCGGCAATAACATAGGCCTTGTCTTTTTTCGGCGTTGTATTTCATAATCTTATATAAATCAAAGTGCTTTAATTAGCACTTTCAAATATATCCCCCGGCTATTTTCCGCGAGAGATTGCCTTCGAGAGGGCTATTCTCAACATCAGCGTAGTATTTTGAGTTACAAAAAAAATATTAAACAGTGGCTTAAAACTGGAAGTGATCAACTTGCTGTTTTCCAGTTCTAATACGGGGCGTCCTCATTCCTCTTTTGCCTCTTAATGCTGCGCGTGCAAGCCTTATAAGCCTCTCCGCGTGATTTCTAATGTGGCGATATATATTAGCCGACCCTCGGTTATCACCTATGCTTGAGTTTGTTTCGCTCATGTGCTATAATTGAGGATTTTTACTACAAGAGACTGCATTACTAGGCCTCTTTATTGCGCTCTTTTGCCTGCTTTGGAGAAGGCGCAACTAGATTTGGAATGGGGTATGATTAGAGAGGACAATGCATGCTTTACATACTCTTTATCACGCGTGCGAATGATGCTTCTCGGGGGCTATTATTTGGCGGGGAAGTACATTGAGGTAGGGTTAGAGATATTAAGTACAATGTGCCTGCGGAGATACGCAGAAGGTGTATTCATCATGTTTCCTGTACCTTTTGGTCTTATTGCAAAGGTTTTAGGCTACGAATCGGCGATGCTTTGCGAGGGCGGCGCTAATCGCTAGTGTAAAAAGCGGAGCGACTGAGTTGCAAAAAAGGTATTAGGCAAGCAAGTCAAGGTGACTTGTTTTTTGATATCAAGTTAGCGGTATATCAAGAGAACAGCTGCGTTGAGTTGGTAGCTTGAATAGCATTTAGGGGCGGCAGAGGCTGCTGCTGTTATAATAGTTTGGGAAAACGAGCAGCTCCTCGTTGTCGGGATGTCCTGGGCAAGCAGTGCCACTGCATCTACTTTTCCATACTCACCTTGCCGCCCTCTTTGGTGCGGAGAGTAGGATATGTGTAGATTGGAGAGCCGCTCAATATAGTCCCTATATTACTGGATTTTGAGAAGCTCCGTGATGCACCTTGTAGAGTCTCACTGCGCAGAAAATTTGCAAAATACGCCTGCTACTTCCGCGGTGGAATGCCACTATCCATAGTGTTGATAAATTTTTTTTTGATCACGGTGAGAAGCTCTAATATTCTTAATTTATCTAAAAGCCATTCAAAGTTGTTAGAATCCCGTCTACATTGCACCTATGCAGAGGTAAGTAGATATTAACTTACATTATCAGTTAGCAGTTCACAAAGAAAACCATATGAAGCATCGCCCGCGTTTGCAAGGCCCATGCCTTAGCTCCATATTTCATGACATTGCCTCCGTCCTGCATGCGGCGTAAATAGCGGATTCACGTGTATCATAGCTTAAAGACCATACTTCTGGTGCACCTTAAAGTCCGTAAGATGCTTGGGGCATGTGAATACGATTTTTTCGCCCCGGTACACACTATTTAATTCCGTCATGATGAAAGTCTCGTGCAGATACACACTCTGCACATGTACGGAGATAAACATAGATTATCACGCAGAGGCGTCTGCATGCCTAGAATCCCTGGGATACATACCAAGCTATAGATATAAGCAACTATCTACAAAATTTGACCAAACTAAGATCATCGAACTCCGAGAGTATCAGCGTCGGGCATGATGCTCGTTACATGCTTGAGTTGCAGAAGGCATACATCAATCCAACATAAGATTGATTTATTTACCACGCTGCTCCCGGGCTCAAGCTTCTCACGACTCTTAAGTGCACCCTTTGCACTGTATTTCATAGATCTCTCCTGCAGATAAATGCAAACACATATGAAAGGTAGAGATGAGCAGACACGAATTTTAGCTCAATTTTCGCATATGCATTTTCGTCGTAGCAAATCACGCATTATTGCATAAGCTGTATCGGCCTTTATACGCGATAAATAGTAAAAAAAATTATGATAGGCGTACTTACAGATCGATCAACCAGTAAACAAATTGAATGCAGCGAAAGCAAACGTAAGCAGGGTCAAAGAATAAGCGAAACTCTAAATTAAATACATAAACCACATCGCATCACCCCCTAAAAGTAAATATAAAGGGTTTCATCCAAAAATCGACTTAAAAAATCACAATCAGTGCAGTCGATGATTCAAAGTTTTTACGTAAATACACCTTGCGATTTTCTAGGATTGCTTCATACTCTCTGCGAAGTTTTGAGGCGCAATGCTTCGCCAACTGTAGTGAAGTGGATAGCCCGGGGAACCCTGGAAGTTTTGCAGATGACATGCTACCTATTTCCATAACATTATTGGGCTGCGACTTCGACGTCGCAGGCTCAATTCTTTTCTGATTCTTCTGGTTACCCGAGGATGGCTTTTTTTTTAGAGCCTCAGATTCTAGTACTACCTGCGAGAACGAACCAGGACTTTCTACCAAAATCAGTATCGAATAAGTTTTCCACCTACTAAAATAGTAGTTAAATGGTTCAGTTAAGATATAGAATAAGCCATGGGACCCTCAAAACATAGTAACAAGCAGCCCAATCAGCGACTAGACTTAGAAAACAAAAACAATGCAGTTTTGCTCACTGGGCTCATCCTCATAAAAAGTTAAGCCCAAGATGAATTAAAGATCTAGCAGAATATTCGAAAGTAACGCAGGGAAAGCAGTAAGCTGATTACGCTGAAGGAACAACAAAAAACAAAAGACACACTCCCAAAATACATAAAATTATATAGGCAATATGCAGTAGTATCAAGATTTACAAATGCTGTGGCACCTCGCTATCAGAGTGAAAACGAACAAAGCCTACCAACAAGAAACAATATGCATCAAAAGCTCAATAAAAGTGACGACTGCCTCATGATCAAAACTCTTTTTTTCTAGGCATGTACAAAGACAGAAGAGGACTCCGAGAGGTTGCACATAGTTTGCAGCATAATACTGTCCAGAGCAATTACAAATGCACCTCCTACAGATACTTTGGAATGGAAACTTATTCCAGGATATATAGAACAGCAGTAAAACAACGCCATTCTTAAAAAGCTATTTTAGCTATCTTTGAACATTTCCTCTATTTTTCAGGGACTATCTCACGTCGCTCTAATTGCTGTAAATTTGCCATCTTTTAATAAAAATTAATGGGACAAAACAAGAAGCAAAACATCCAAGAAACTACACAGCTAAAATACAAAACTCAGCAGGTGCTTCAGTAAAATCTCAATGACTCATATTGGAGCGCACACAATTCCCCTTCAAATTATTCGGCCTAGCACTATCTTTCTTATTTTCTCAAGTCTTTCTTCAGCCGAGCATCATGGTTCTTGTGCGTGTGAAGTAGTTCTCGATATGTTAGGCCGACTAGCATGGTACACGTAGTGAATAGACTACTATGAAAAGGTGAGACATGCTATTTCGTCATGAAGAGAATGGCGAAATAACAGAAGGTTCTTGGTTGTATACGAAGGCAGATCACTAGTAGCCTAGGCCGGAAGTTTCTTCTATTGAATATAAACGAGTTATCATTGAAAATAAGCAGATACCAACAACTAAGTCATTGGAGCAATTCGTATACATACACACTCTGGTGAATACTAAAACAAACCATAAGAAGACCCCATAAAGCGCGAAAATTTCCGTCTTCAAGTAGTAAAGCATAGCTAAAGTACTTTCGACTGAGATTCAGTTCACCTGCGGAGTAAAGGACCTGCAAAAAAAATATAGAGAAGTGCACACGGTCGGTCGGTAACTTTACCCAACATAAGTGGATAAGAAAGCATCAAAAACTAAAAATACAGCGACGAAATTTTGAATGAGACCCAGTACCTCCGCATTGATAATGATACTATTAACATCTTTAGGATTGCGTAGCATTGCTTCTTCAAAACAGAATCTTGCATACTTCACGCTGAAAGCATAGGGAATAAGCGGTAATACTTGTCAGAAAAGGGAATCATTCAAATTTAGCAGAGAAAAGTTACTTTAGGCTAAAAATAGCAACTAAATGACTTGATAACCGCTGAAATAGTGGCAATGGAGAAGAATTATAAAACCATACAATACGGAGGCGCAGAAAGGGAAAGAGACACACACACGCAAAAACACACACAGAACCGGTTGGGAGTCATTAGTGGAACTTGGAGTACGCGGTTGCTTCTAAAGCTCATAAATAAAGTCACATGTATCAGGGGATGCATATTGAGGAGGTGCAACTTTAAAAAGCGACAAGGCAAAAATATTAATAATATTGACCAATATTTAGATAGCAAGTAAAAGGCTTCTGAAGTTTTCGATAATGATTCGGACACCTTCAATGCTATGATACCACGATTGCGAAAGAAAGTGAAACAAAAAAGCATGTTCAAGAATCCAGTCCAGTCTTTGACGTTAAAGCAGTTGGCAAGCTATTCAACAAAAAAAAAGTTGGTATGTGTTAGTGTGTGTTCAGCAGCTGTGAAGCCCAAAGAGAGAGAGATATGTGTGTGGCATGCCTTAATCCTCATGAAAAAATGCACATATACCAGAGTTTTGAAGATGGCTCCAGGGTGTAAATACACCCGGGAATACGTGCTTTAAAGAGTTATAGTATACTGAGTGGCCTAGAGGGAGGGAAGCGTGAAACAGGAAATAAAAGTTGAAAATGATGGAAAACAACGAAGCTTAAACTCCAGGAGTGAAAAAACCATTATAAGTGGAAACTGCAAAGACAGCAGAGTTTCCTTTCATCAATTGCTTTTCTATCAAATATTTCGCACACAGAATGCCAAACGGTTTCATCAGAGCAAAACAAGTCATAAAAAAAGTCAAAATAAAGCAACAAGAGCTTCAGAAACTGTTTTCCCAGAGACCAAAATTTCCCTCAGGATTCATGCCATTTAGGCAAAAACCTCAGGAAATAGAAGAAGCAACAACTCAAATAGCTAGTAGCAGGCTGTAAGTTCGCTGTGTATGCTTGGTGAGAAAAGCTTCTTATACAATGCAAGCCAAGATTACGGTAAGTGCGCAGAAAGCGAACTAAGGGCCTTAGTAAAAATGATTTCATATGTTTTGTAGGTGGTGTAGGTACGCTTTAAAAAGGACTTTTTGGCAATTCTTCAAAGTAAGGAAAACATAGAAAGGTAAGCAATATTAACAAATGAAAGCAATGCAAAAAAGGAAAAAATTTCGTGCCAAAGCTTGAGGAATTTCGTAATTTTCACATTGAAAATTCACTTATTTTAATAGCAAATTATCAGGCAAGATTCATATTAGGTGAAACAAAAAGCTTAGAGATATTCGAGACGGAAAATGTCTGTATATTCCAGAGAATGGCCTGAAAAAGAGACTTCTAGATGCATGATTCAAAGTAAAGACTACCATTATCGAGCTGAATAAGCCTCAGATTACACAATTCTGAAAGCAAAAACATGCCATTGAAGATTACTAGTGCTACGGGACTTCTATTTTCTCAACTATAAGAGCGTGGATCCCACTTTTATAAGAACAAAATAGGATTTTATGTGGAAATCTCCCAAAAATAAGGTCAAATCGTCAAGCTAACTTTTGATTTTCACCCTTTTTTAAACTACACCAACCAAAAAATATATATCTGGGATATATATATGAGAAAAAATTGCTAAAAAAATGCAAACCTCTGATGGTACAAGTAAATTTCCCCTAACAACTTCCAAGACTCGATATCCGAAGAGTATTCTTCCAAATGGCTAGTAAAAAGAGTACAAAAAAAACCGAGAACAGGTTTTTCAAAAAAGAGGTGTATGACAATATGGGTACTCGAATATATTCCCAAAAAAAAACTGTAAACGAGTAATGACTTTTTCTCTTCCAGCACAAGAACTGAAGAGGAAATACTATGTTCAGGATGAATTTTCTGGCTACACACTACCAAATATGTCACGGTTTCTGAGACTGCTGCATTCTCAGTACAAACCATCGAATACTCCATAGCTGCAGAATTTCCAAAAAGAAAGATCCCATTTCAATTATTTTTCAGCTCTCAGATATAAAAAATTATGCAAAAGTGACTTTAAAAATGACTTCCAAAGGGCACAAATTTATCAATGACTCTGCAACCTTGGGAATAATCTAGTCACCAAAAATATAAGCAAAAAACGCAAGAAACCTAGGCACTAAGTAGGCCAGAAGATTTAGGAGATACTACTACAAACTGCTAGATTTCAAGCTCTGAGGAAGAAATAAAACTTTTAAACTTTAAAAATTGGGAATCAAATCGTCTGCAAAACGGGAAGAAATCATGTTTTCGGCAAAATCACGTAGCAGCGACATGAAGGAAAACATGGCAAAAGGGTGGAGATGAAACCTAAGAAAAACGATTCAAACCAAACGAATCACACAGATTACGTAAAGCACAACATTCAAAGGTTTGACACATTTTAATCCAGCAATTTTCTCACAATATGAGTGCGTGCGCTACTTCCGAAGCTCAATCAAAAAAGCAAAAAAAGTTGATAGCTCTTTCGATATAAGTATTCCCCATTCTTAGCTGCTCCAGTTTAAATGACTCACCGATTTAGTAGCGTAATTCCCTCGTAATATTTCCCCTAAATATATAGAAATAGCATATAGCTTCTGCCTATTAGCTTGCATTGTAAAAAAAAGCATGCCGAGCTATAATAAATATTTTTCATTCGAGGAAAGCATGCAAGCTTTTCTACTGAAAGTTCAAAACAGTTTGAAAGTTACAGTAACTCGCAGTTTTGTGACATAAAAAGCCAAAGAGGATGGAAGTATAAAAAAAATACAAAAAATCATCAGACGAGCAAAAGAATGGATAAAAGTGTACCAATCTTAATAGAGATGTGTACCTCATAATCCAGGTCTGGCACAATCTTTTTGAACATGCACACAGCGTCATGCTTCATTGGATTCAATTCATTCATAGCCACTTAAAAAAAATGAATCAGCTGCGAAAAGCAAAGTTCTAACCTGCGAGAGAGTGGCAGCTATTATCCTTTTCCTGGTTAAGAGATCATGGGGAGAGACCTTTAAAATTTTCTTATAAATATCCATCGCAGAGTCAAATTTCCCTTCTACTTCGTAAGCCAAGCCCGACATTCTCTCTACTGCATGCCCCTTTGGATTTGTAAAGCCTTCCTCGGAAAGGGATCTCGTGCACCACTACATCACCAGGAAGGTGCATGAAAAAGGATTATACAGGTGTTGAGGTTGATACGTAGCACGCGAGCAAAAAAGAGTGGAGAATAAAACAACACCGTGGGTAATTATCGTAATTTTGTGTCAGAAGAGCATATGACAGTTTGGACTAATACTAAAAGCTGCTGGCTGGTGGCTACAAAAAAAAATACGAATACGTCTCATTCATGCAAAGAACACGCTAAAACAGGGAAAAATCCCCATATATCTACATATCGAACGCTGTTAATTCAAATATTCTAGGCTTACAAGCAATTTTTTATGAAATTAAAAATAAAAAGGAAATCCAGGCTTTCTTACTCTTTAAAAAGCTACCAAGCAAAAAGTTTTTGAGTACCTTTAACCAGGGTAACTGATGATACGAGGCCGCAGAAACCGCCACTTGTTCCAGAAAAAAAAATTCTGAAAAAAGCGAATTAAACTTCGACTATTTCTTCCATAGAATCTAAACTGACAAAAAGTTTTGTTTCACTTCATCATTAATATTTCCAATTGTTAATCCTGAACTATCAAATTCTATTCTAAAGCGCAAAAAAAATATACAGTGTACATACACGGCACAAAAACTCCCGTTGAACTTCTCAATTTAAGGACTAAGCAAATTTTAGGCATTAAAAGTATTAGCATTCCTCTAAAAAAAAAGCAACACAAAGTAAAGCTTTTAAGGGAAGTATCTCGGGTGCATAAACCTTGAGGAAGCATCGATCATCATTGTATAAAGTGGGCACGATTCTATATGCTGCAGCCCGTTCAATATTTTGTGAAATCCATAATTATCAATTCAATTGCTACTGCAGGGATCTTAAGTGCATCTTCTAGCAGCATAGGAATGTTAATGGCTTCTAGGGATGCAAGTTCTAGAATTAAATCTTTTATTCGAACAAATGTGGCTACAAATTAGGGTATTAAATACAGTATCTAAAAAAGTACTGGCTCTTTAAAATGTTCCTAACATACTAAAAGGTGGTTCTAATATTGGTTTTTAAAGCCTTGTTGAAAGAATGAAGACATTAAATAATATATTTCAAGCATAGATATCCCACTATAGTTCAAGCTGACACTTTAGTGCTTAACTTGTAGCTCACTAATTGAAAAAACAATTACTAAATTAAGTGCAGGATATATTCTTCTAGTAAACGTGCACTCTTCGTTATAATATATAAACGTAAAAACTTACAATTATAGCACTAATCTTGTACCAGGATATATTCACACCTAAGCAGCTACAGCAAAATCATCTAAATTATTACTTGCATCTCCTACAAAGCACAAAAAAGACTAACTCTCTACTCGGCTAAGCTGACAAAAGAACCGCCGCAGCAAGTTGGTTCCAAACAGTAGCATCAGATCCGCACGATTGTATGCCTTTAAATTCCCCAAATGAACCATCTTCAAAAGCGTCCGCATATTCCATCCTGCTACTTCATCGAATGACTCAGAGGCAACAGGACCGCCGCCAGATGAGCCTTTTGAAGACATTTTTGCGTCATGAGTAAGAGGAGCCATCTTTGTGGGAAACTGCTTGAGCATCCGAGTTGATACAACCAAAGAATATTGTGAGGGAGAGTAGTGCCTCAAGATGTGTTACGCAGCCCGCTAAGTGCGCGATAAGCTAAAATATAGCATTAGTGTCCCATTGTCAGCTGGCCTGACAAAGGCATTGAAGGCCTAAGTTACGCGAAATCGTAGCGAAAGAACCGGATCACCTCTACCTAAACTTTACACTACCCGTCGCTTAATGAGATTAGATATTCAAAGTTAGAAACATATTTATTTACAGGTGGAACGGAAATGGATGCTGTGTAGTGATGGAGGGAACGAGAAAAGTACGAACTACTAGAGCAACGAGCTAAGCTAACGTGGAAACTACCGAATTAACCGCCGCCTGGGCATAGCAGATTCACTGTGTGACGTGAGGATACCACAATGGAGCATGTCTGAAATTTGCAAAATACGAGCTCCAAAAAGTGATGGTAACAGCGTGCTGCCCTGTCAACAATGCAAATTCCAAAGCTTATTGCTTTGTATCCTATTACGACTATGGTACTTAGCTGTTTATCGCTTCATGTTAACAGCCCCTCAGCGTATCTCAGGTGCCAGTTGCTCTTGTACGCTCTAACACCAAGATGCCCGGGTTTTGCTTGCACGCTGCAACTCAATACGAGACTTTCGGGAGCCACGAACCACTAGAGCAATCTCTAGCATGCAATCGAAGCTCCATTCAGGAAGGAGTCAAATGTATCGAAGTTCCACTAGGGAGTAAATTAAATACATCGAAGCTCCATAATGGAGTAAATCAAGCACATGTGTCGAGGTTGGCACTGCAGTTTAAGACTAAGGGGACTTGCAGTCCTCCCTATAGTCTGTGACTAAGTTCCGGTAAAAAATATGACAACGGAGGTCACGAAAGCCCGCTTGTGCTATTTTCTCATGCGGAACCTATTTTCGCATATTCAAATTTGAAGGAAACATTACTGTTTTTACGGGCTTTTATTGTTTCGGCATGTTATGGAGTGGTATTGGTGGTGGGAAGCTTACTACCTAGCGAAAAGCTCAGTTGAAAAATCCTTAAGCGTCTTACCTTTAACTGGCATCCTCTGAATTTCGCTCGCTGCAAGAACGAAAAGGCTTCGAGCAAATATGGGCAAAATTCTCGTTAGTTGCACCTTCTGCGTATAAAAATTTCGAGCGTCTTCATTGGTTTTGAAATGTGGTGCCTGTCGGTGGCACCTTTAGTATTTTTTCAAGGCAAGCTACAATGCAGTGCAGAGGAGGCCTCTTCCTAGGTGAAAGCAGGCATAATGTGATGCATCCCTGAGCGGAACTTTGAGGGTCTCCATTTATAGCCCGGCCTCAAGATTTACATAACTTTTCCTCCTCAGTTCAATGTCAATAAATAGTCCATTGCTTTCTTGACCTCAGGGAGTGGGAATCAAGTCCGGCTTATGTCTACTAGGGTATAAACAAAAAAACTAGAAAAATAAAATAATGCTTAGCGGGCGAGTTTGGTGTAATTTTCTGCGTTTTTTATCTTTGTAGAGATGAGTGGCATCAATAGCATGCTTTTCCATAGTCATGAGTCATACCCATAAACATGCTGCTTCATCAACGCTTCTTGGAGCACTAGTGGTAGTCACAAAATTTCCCTTGGAAAATCTTTAAACTACCGAGGAATTCTGTGAGCATTTTCTTGGCATTACAAGCAGCATTACCCTAATTTGATTTAATTTTATTCAAAAGCAGTGCTTTTACCCCCTTCTTAAAATTAGTTGTGCTGCTGTTATGACTGGAAATTTAAGCTACTAAAACGTGAAATTTAGTGAATTTTTAATGTCATTGTGCCTTGAGAGTGGTGAATATTTAGCTATGCACCAGACTATGTTAAAATAAAGAATCTTGCAGCTTACATCAGGGGTATTGTACTTCTATCCCTGTTGGAAATTTTACTTACATCTCATAATTAAGCAACTTTTTTAGTGCTTCTTTAGCTATATGATGGTAATTACTTCGGCCAGAGTGGCCGAGGCAGCTGTATGGCAGACAGCTGACATTACCTCCAAATTTTACTTTTTATATTTTATAGCAGCATAATTTTTTACCTCACCAGTGCAACTATATCAATAATATGCAATCAGTGATGGGCAATACTTGTATGTGTAGACTTACCTTTCTGATTGCACATTTTACTAGTTAACAACATATACTCTTTCGCAGTTTGCTGCATCAAACTGTTCACAGCTACCCTTCTCTACAAGATACAATTTGCGAATATACATATTGAAATTGAATCTTAGCTTTTTTAGCTTTTCTTATGAACTGAACTTTCAGAAGTTATTCTTTACGTTCATTGGGGAGTGCAATCAGATTAGCGTATGGTTAAAGCTACTTTTTTTTTTAATTTTGTTATGGGTTCTTTAATGAGCTACGACCATAACATTTAGAACGGCTTTATCGATTATTTGACGAACCTATGAGTGAGGCCAAAAAAGCATTTGAATGAGAATTCGTCACAACTAACAAAATAACGCAGAACTCAAAAAAAAAGTTTTTTGCTTTGAATTATGCACACACACAAAGAAGAAACGAGCTTCCATCCTGCCGTCTATTGCAATATAGAAGCTTTGAAGGCCTTTTTAAATGCGTAGTAAGACAGCTTTCTAAGTGGGAACGTAATAAGGAGACCCCATAATTCGCACTGACCCTATAACTCATGCCTAGCAAAGTTATATTAACCTTAAAGATTTTTCGGGACCGAATTGATATTCATAATATTTTCAAGGTTTAATTGCTCCAATAAATTTCATTAAACCTATGTATATGGTAGCTAAATTAACTTCACGCACCGCTCACTAAAATAAAAAGTTGCGTGTGATACTATGACGTAACTTTTTGCCTTGAGTAACATGAGAAACAGTAAACTAGCGCATTCAATATGAATTATCCGCACTAAAATGTAGTCCGGATGTACGAGTTAAGCTATAAGTTATCTCTACTTGAACCTAGTCGAGCTATATTTTCTTATCCCAATCTACCTTGTTCTCTAGTACTTAGAATTGCTGCAACGAATCACTTGGCACACTATAATGAAACTGCATCAAGTTCGTTTCCCAGTAATTCACTGTACAGCTAGACAGCCAAAAATCTCTTTTACGTCGTGTCTTGGCGGCGATGTTATGCAAGATTTACGCTAAATATTCCAGAAATAAATGAAGGCTATGCTGTCAAGCCATACATTTTACCAGTTGTGACGTTATAGTCCTAAATCCTGTTATTCTTCGAGTATTCTAGTTCGGTATCAACTAGCAATAGTATAATTTATTCCAGGCCAGGTAGCATTTACAAGAATAGTTTTTGCAGGCTTTGCCATACTTGAAATCACTGCCTGATGATTTTCAGCGTATTTTTTAGCGCAAGAAACTTCAAAGCCGCATTAGTTTTGATGAAGGCACTCGCGCACACCAGGGGTATCCACGGTTTCTAGAGGTAGCTTCATTGCTAGCATATTAGGCTAGAATCATGGCATTACCGTAACTCCACTCTTTCTACCACAGTTAAATACTATAATCTACGCTGCTACCACTGGAAAATTAATGATAGCAAAGCCCAACTTTTTTGGTACGCAGCCACGAGCGGTACTCACGCTTTTGAAACCCCAGATGCTTCCTCTATATGTACTTTAGTTACTACCATTTGGGCCGCGCATCCCTTGAAAGTGCGTGGGTCGTCGCTCTCGTCCATACTGGCGGTACCAGCATACTAGTTCAGTAGGCTAGCTGGATAATTTCACACACTATTTCCTCTTGATCTTGAGTATGCTAGTTACGTAGGGTCCTAGAATGTAGAGCTCCCATAAAAATGGGCACTGGCCCCTATGAGATATTATTCCAAGAGCGCACGAAAAATTAGCATAGCCAATGTTCTAGTTTTTTTTGGCTACCAGGTACTCATGGAAACCCGATATGCTGAAGCATTAGTTCTCGAAATGGTTTCCTAGGGCATAAAGTGGTCAAAGTCTGCAGCACTCCTTCTGCATAAAGTAAAAAACGCCGTAGCCATATCAAGCCAAATCGCCGGCTTCTTTTGAAATTTGGGGGGTAGCTAGCAGGCAGCCTTATATCACTAGGAGAAAATGCAGTACCGTAAGTAGCCTTAACTGCCATCAACCACATTCTTAATTTCAAAGAGATATATGACCTAAGAAAAGTTACTCATCCGCGGCCCTGTATCTCTTCAAGCTGCCTCACCGAGCGGGATTTACTTTTTGCTTCATTTCATTACGTAGGTACAGCTTTCGATTAAGGGTTTGAGGACAGGAAAATATATACACTAGGAAGCGATGAAGCCATTTTAACAGGTAGGAGCCCACTATAGGTCGATCATCAGTGATCCTTGCTCTAGTAAACAGTTATTAAATGCTGAAAACTTTTATATTTACTGCTTAAATGTGCAAAGAAATTTCCAGGCGTTTAATCGTTCAAGACATGCGAAGACTAGCTTTTCACGAAGGTTATTAAAGCTCTGCTTAGGTATAGGCCGTTTTTGCCAACGTGAGTATTCAGTGTCTATAGTCTAGGGCTCATCATGATAAACGCCAAGGACAGCGAGAAACCAGATGTAGAGGGCAGGGCGGGGTAGGCTCTACTGCCACATGCATTCATGATATTTAATGAAAGGGCGTCTGGCGGCAGTAGTACCATTCGATCCAGAGAAAAAGTACAAGATATAATAATTCAGTATGGGCTAGAATCAATGCAAATTATTGCATCAATATCTCTGCTACGAGAATAGTGCCGCCAAGTAGAGCAGCATGAAGGACGCTTGGGGAAGTCTCAATAGCGGCAACTTCACTGGCGTGCCACAAAAGTACAACTACTTGCTCACTACTAGCAGCATTGGGCATGCAGGCTTGATAGTAATTTCAAGCTAACTTCTGATTTTATCACACAGTGCGCACTTCTGATTTCGCGCCGTTGGGTATAGTATCTGTTATCAAAAACACTTGCGGGGATCGTCCACAAGAGAAGGGCATTAGTTACAGCCTTTGAATATTCAAGCAGTGAAGCCCAAGAAAAATCGCGTGAGCGTTGCCTTATGCCAAACTTCATGACAAAATAGCTAGATTAATGGATTTATGTATAGCGGCATTTAGATAGTACAACTGCGCCGTGATGAAGACCACCAAAGTCTTCCTGCCACTTGTATAAAGAACTCTGTGCCTCGGTTGCGCCGACTGTATTCAAAATCGAAATCTCATGAATTAGACTATCGTGGGCATATCAAGACCCCCGTAACAGGCACCCCGGTTGTAAGGATTTCAGCAGATTTAGGTGCCTTGTGAGAGTATGATCCATCAAAACTCCACGATGCCGTACGATTTTCCCCTTAGTTACAGACATTTATTCACCTGCATTGAATTATTTATGTTAGCACCTCCTCAATCATTTGAAAATCTGCAATCAGAAAAACACAATGACTGCAGATTTTTGCAGTACGCTAATTTCGTGAATATTAGGGGGGGTTCTGTTTAAAAGGCGAGCAAAATGGTGATTCATTCAAGCTTATATTCTATTTTCTTCTTTTCCTAGGAGTTAAGGAAAGCCACCGTTCACGCACAGAAATACGCTTTTTAAAACAAATTCACATGTGGAGGCCCTGTCAATGGCGAAAATGGGTACTCATGGTGTAAGCTGATAGACGAGCAAAAATACCCATAAAGCAAGCGCATCCCCCAAGAAACAGAGGAACCAGGTATCGACTTATAGCCTCATCATGAGCGCGATGCGTATGCAGAAACAGAAACTGGCATACTTAAACTATGTTCAGATAAAAACCTATCAATGCAGCCCTGTAAGCCTAAATTGCGTTTCTACTGCGCCATTAAGAGTTATCTATTGCAAATCTAGACTTAGAGATACTTGAATTCTGAATGGAGGCACTAACACTAGAAAGGCCCTTATATATCTTTCCGCTTCAATACTAGAGGGACGATCATAAAATGCTGGAGCAGCGAATATTTATAAAAACTCCAGGGGAAAAAAATGCATATCGTTCAATTGTGTCATACCAGCAAACGCATAAATGGAAACGGGGAAATATGCCTACGTCAACTAGAGAGAATCAGCTAAAGGTCTGCACTCTAGCGCATCTTCTAATCATTTACGTATTAGCCAGGGCTGCTGAAACCTCTGAAATAATTCCAATAAAGCTAGCAGATGTGCCAACAGCGCACCGTATCGGAATTCAGGGAACCATTAGAGGCAACCCAGATTCGTACCATGCAATATCCACAAATTCAGTCGAGCTAGCCTCTAAGTTTGATGATACAACATTCACTAAGAACAATTCAGGGCATTCAGCAGAAGGAAGTTCAGATGCAGCTCCCAGAGGAATGATAGAAAAATACAATACAACTAGCATGCAGGACGCAATACGACAAATTCTCAAGGAGAAACAGCGGGGCAATTATCCAATTAAAAAAAACAGACATGTTGAGAACTCGGTAATACAGGAAAGCGAATTAGTAGCTCTTCAGCATGAGAAGGAAAATATTGGTGCCGGAAAAGCCCCCCCAGAGTTAGCAGGACGCTCCAGTGCTAGCCGCCATAATGAATATGAAGCCCGGTATCAAATACCGCAGCAACAAGCAAGCATGGAAAACTCGAAGTTGTGGCGGAATAACACGAGGTCGCAAAGCAACCATAAGCAAATTAGCTCACGATCGATAAGCAGTAATCAACATTTTCTCGGCATCAACTCCACTGCAGGTGGTCTTCCACCTTTAGCAGGGGCCTTGGGAAGCACTCTGCTTAACAGCACCTTGCAAGGCATGCAGCAAAGTGCTCAAGGTCCAGTACCACAGGTGACAGGGAGGGAGTTTCTTACCGCCCCTAGTGTTCAGCCACAAATTATTCCTGGAGTCCAGCAGACTGTTGGCCCACAAGCAGGGCCGCAATTTCAAACGGTGGAAAGCACAGGCAGCAGTTCCGAGAAAATCTTCTTCATCACTTTCGCAGTGATCACATGCATCATAACGTTATTCATTATTGGTCTTTGCTGCGTGAAATTTGCCAAAAAAAAAAAAAAAAATCTCATGCCAGTGACATAGATTAACGAGAAATTGAATCGGTCAAATTCTCAAGCTGCAGATCTGAGACAAATGCAAACAAAGAGCTGAATGGGTATATATTAATAAATAAACTCGGGAAAATAGGGCGAACAAGTAATCAAAATGAAAAGAAAAGAGAACAATTGGGGAAATTAAAGAGAAAAAACTCTTAACAGTACACGTTGGAAGCATTTGCTCACTTTTCCCACAATGCTCTTATTTTCGGTCAATGAAGCAAATATATATTATATCAAAGCAAGAGACTGCGGGAAGGCACAGTTACTTCTATGACGTGGTAACCAAAAGCTGAATCCAAACTAATAAAAAGGCTGGTCCTTGGCCCCTTGGGGTGGCACGAGGGTAAACAAAATTTAACCGTCAATAAGTTCAAGCGAGAGATACCGAGTTGCACGTATATTTCCGCATCACGCGCTAAAGAAGATTGTCACAATGGTAGTAGTGTCAAACCCAATTGGATATAATTGCCCAACGGCAGCTAAGCAGCTTATAAAAAATTCAAAGACTTGATATTTTTTATCTTAAAGCACAATTACATCTTCCTCAGCTTATATTTGAGACTACACCTTCATGTTACTGGGTTTATAGTGTCATTCTGTCATTCATGACACCTGCCCCTCAGCATCACACATGAAAAATGTAATAGAACAGGTAGGCTTCCTAACAGCCCTAGAAGAATTGAATAAAAGGAAAAAGAAACTTCCGGGGATTGAAAGAAGTTCAATCTATACAAAAAGCAACACAGTAACTCCAGGACAAAAATCATAATGCGCGCCTCCTACAGCATGATTTCGGCCTGTCCCACCAATAGTGAAGCGGGGTAAACGTGAGCATACGAATGTACATATAGCAAACTCAGTATTTATATGTATTAATACTGAGGTACCTTACTTCGCCACCTCAAGGATATTCGTGCTATTCAAGATGGACAGAAAAGAACCGGTAATGGTTCCTCAAATCTCTTAATATAGCAAATTAAACGTTTATCCAGCAACTTAAAGAAGGCTGCCAAATTTCGTAAAGCTCAAACATATTCCAAATTTCTGGGACAACAGCTAGACTGCCCAAACCTTAACAGTGACCCAAGTTGCAGCATACAAACGAAATTCAAACCACAAAAAAACTTGACATCGCGAGCACCAATAACATTTCATCGAGCAGCTTGGACCGTGATAACACCAAAGCAAAAGAGCTAGGTAAAAAATAAAACCAACCCAATAAAATAGATGTATTCAAAGAAAATTAAAGATAAGCAGCATAGTTAAGCTTTTGTAGCTGTTGCTACGATCATAATAAATATGAAAAGTAAAACTTTCAGCCCAAATAGGCTTCTTTTAACATATTTTACTTAGGAATGTTATTTTTTTGGCACTGTATATATAAATCACAGCGAAGTGATGAGATCAGCGTATGGCAGTCAATCATGTATTTAAATTTTTTTTTATTCTAGTGAGTGAAGAATGGATACTTTGCAGTTTCAACCCATATTAAGAATCAAAAAATCAATTAATAGCGAGACTTGAGCTACCGTTAAACAGTCTGACATTGATTATATGAAACCTTCGTTCGCTCACTAGCCCTCTTGGAAATCATATAGCAGTCCTTAAAATTATTTGGTATTTCCATCTTGTTTTTTCACAATGATTCAGGATTTCACTCTCGTGATAAAAACTTTGCGCTGAAAGTTGGCACTAGCAATTCAATCAGCAAATACCATTGGGCTGTATTTGCAATTTTTCTGCTTTGTTCATTAAAGCATGCGATTGAATCTCTTGACCGTCTTCAATATCGCTATTGTCCGAAAGGTCCGTTTGCTAAACAGTTTATAAATTAAGAATAAATTTTTCCGAGACAACTACAAAGCTCGTAAGAAGGTAAAATATTCCAAAAGAGCAGCCAATTAATAAAAAAGAATGTACACACCAATTCAGGGCCATAAGCCTCATGAAATATTGAAAATCTTTACATTGAAAAAATATTGCAGGAGTCCCGATGAACGATACGGGTAAAGAAAAAGAATTTTTACATAAATAGCATGAGAACAAACAAAATTTCACTATCAGCTTCGCTTAGCACACACAAGTGTTTGACCTCTTATTCCCTTGAAAAAGCGACGCAACAAGTAAACAGAGCCTAACGCATAATTTTATCAGTTCAATAATTACCTCATCTGCATTAGCAGGAGCTCCAGTATGATCAACATCTTCAGGTAGGGGCCTTCTCAATATAAGTTCCCGCAATTTTCCTTTGAAACGCATAAAATGCTCCCAACCTGGGCTCAAATCAATGCCCAGTTGATGAATAAACTGCTCTTCATTGAGCAGCCCGCCTGATAATTAGTACAAGCCCCTTAATGAGCACATTGTTTTGCAAATTTTTACTATTCGTATAAAATGATAGAGAATTGGTAACATTCAGTGAGCGACGAAAAGAACACTGACAAAAAAAGAGGGGTAACGCGAGTATATTTCAGAGTAACTAGTTTCAGCCAAAAAGAATGAAGGGAACACTTCAGTCATACAGTTACAGCCAAAAATTAGAATTCAAAAATTCGAACTGGAATCTTACTAGGGGAATTTTTAGCTAATGTTTCAGCTGCTTTCTTAACTCCATTTGACAGAATTACATGGCGATAAACGTAACGGCTGTCATAGTAACGAGGCGAGTAATAAACATCCCCTGAAAGCAAGTTTGAACAAAAAATGTACATGAAATATAAAAATACATGCTAAAAACGTCCTTGAGTATCAGTATCACCACATTTCACTGAATCAGAGTCACAACTCATGAAGAAAAAGTCTTATTGGAATGATGCCACTTCGTGTCTTGCGCATGGTTTAAATAGAGGCGCTACAACAGAAAGCCCGTCTAATTAGTTTCAACATCAAAGCGTGCAATTCAAAGCTATTTACTAAATAAAGATATAACTATTCCATGCCACCTGAAATATGAGCTGAGGCATATAAAAATAAACAGCATAAGCGGATGTGCGACTCTTCAATCATAGCAATAAATATCAAACTTCAGAATTACACGATGCAACAAGTTGTAGGCCACACGCTTTATCAGCGTTAAATATAAAAACTAGTACTTCGAGCATAATAGAGCTCAGTTAAAAATAAGTTCAGCATAGTCTATATATAATTCAGAGACTCCTTCAGCTTGAGAAGAAGTAGGATTACCATGCGGAGTTACTTTGTAGGGGTACACCAGAAGATCGGACTTTATATACTCGCAGTTAACATTAGCAGAGATTTGAGGATCTACAGGTATGAAGGTAGGTTTGATGTGTGATTTTCTCGTATCCCTGAGCATACTAAAGTTGTCACTGGAGGGTGACTTGGACTTATCACCTGTAGAAATCATGCTGAATTATGCTAGACCCTTATCATAAGAAGCTCAAGATGCCGAAGTACAGTGATAGTGGAGCAGCCAGTAATGCAAATTTTCTCAAATTTTAAACCCCAGAAGGGAAGAGTTTCTAGTCAAGTGGATCACTTCTATGAATCTGATACTCAGTCTATTAGATGGGCACGAAGAGGGCCATCACACCTTATTTACCAAAGCTCTGCAGGTAAAAACCATCCTTATGGGATTAACCAAAAAAAGTAAAGCGTCTTGCAGGTAAGCCTGGATTGCCTAAATTAGTGAAGGTTCTGCTTTATAGCCTGAAAAAGAAGATAATGACACCCTAGCATTCCGCGCAGAAAAAAAAATTTCCAACCGCATAGTCTAAAACAATTACTAAGTGATTTTTACATTTCGAACTAAATACGATGGTAATAATTATCAGACTGTTTGCTTAACTATGGAAACAGAAATATTAAACCAGTACACGAAACAAGTGCTGCGGGAAAAATTGCCTTGAGACACCTCAACAGTTAAAAAATATACAAGACACAAGAATGAAAGTTTTAAGCTGCTTGACACCTGGGAAACGAAAGGGAATGCTTAAAAAGCACACAGCAGACCATTAACTGGTCGCAATATTAGCACATCGTAAAGAATCTGCTTATCATTAACTGCCAAAAAGCACGAACTCACAGGAAAGTACCCTCGCAAAAAAATTTATTCATTCTAAATTAAGTAAGCGTAAGCTTGCCAATGGCTCAGTATGCTCGTATTCATGTGGTGTGCATTCAGTCCTTAGACTGGGAGTCGCCATTGCTGTAACCTTCGCTTATTCATTCTAGAGAGCAATTTCATTTAGCTAATGTGACTCCTGAGATCATATCGCGGTACTCTTACCTATTTAAGCAGGGCAAAACAAGTTACATGAAGTATAAAAGGCGAATAGACCTTATATTATTACCCTTTTGCGCTCACCGCAGTGGTTAAAGAAATCTCGCAAATTGCCGCAAACATCACGCTGGCGTCAGTAAAATTATGCTTGCGTTAGTAGAATTATAGGAGGCAGCCGCATGTCAAAAAAACAAGCAGACACGAGTGACCAAACATCAACTTTTTTCCCATTATCCTCCGGTTGCCAGGAAGACAGTGAGCATGTGTATGTTACCATCATAGGCATGAGTGCAGAAATGAAGTCACAGTGCTACATGCTCCCGGCTTGCATTGCAAACAAGGAAAAAGTGAGTTGACATCGCTTAGCAACAATCGTAGCAACTGTCTTCAGGCTCTTGCGATCTGCAGCTTAAACTTTTGTGTGTGAACAGTGGAGGTAGCTGAGAATCCGTGTGTAAGCTCTGGCACTTCACTAGGGGCCTTGAAAAAAAAAGTTCCATGATTCTCCCTCAACATGACCCAGTCAAAAATCTAAACGATTCCAGCCAAGTTTGATAACCCAGAATTTTTAGCACAGCATTCAAAATATCACGATGGGCTTGACGAACCTTCATCATGAAAATGAAAAATAGCGTTTTTCGTTAGTTAAGTGCAAACTGCAAACCGTCTTGAAGTGTGAACGCGTAGGCACCTTTTGGGCGAGTATGTCTTATATGGGCTGTCTGTGCACGAGCAGGAATGACCCTATTCGGGTAAGGGCTAGAGAGCATTCATGTATAAAGCTCTTGTAATAATGCATGTTTGTCCAATAGTGCACACCGTTTGCGAATAAAGGCTGCACGATGTACAGAGAGCTGCTAGCTGTGATCCAAAAATAACGTCAATTTCAACTGGGTTGGTTAGTAGAGAGCTAAGGATACTAGCAACATGTATAGCTCCACCGTCAATTTTTAAAATTGCAAGCTACCAAGAAATGTATAAACCTCAAAAAAAAAAAGTATTAATGTCTAGAAACCACTGTGAAACTGATGTTAAGGATGCAGTTAAACTACTTGAGCTAAGCAGAAAAATATTGTATTCATATAAACATGAGCCATCATTACCTTCGTTGAACACAGAAATATCGTATAGAACACCAATAAATACCTATTTTATACAATGAAAACCTGCTGCTTTCGCTATTATTGGTTTATGGCAAAGCAAAAGTTCGTATTGATACTTTGCATAATATCCATTGTATCATTTTTAGTGGTTTTTTGTGGGTATCAAGAAAGTTTGAGAGGGAGATTCAGCGTGTTTACTTACCATTCTTATATCTAGATATGACATTCCTCATTTTCACAAAGTTTTATAGGAAATGTATTATTCCCTTCGATAAAAATATTAAACCTTAGCACAATGTACAGTAAAATCATGAGACCTCCTCTCATTAAAGCTAACAACTACCGGCAAAATCATGCGTGGGTACCATTTTAAAACCAAAAATGCCATTATACACAAGTAATTATGTGAGGTAGCATACGCTTTTCGAACCCAGAAGTGAAGCTCAAGGCTGAAATTACATCTAGAAAAGCGTTTTCGAACGCCCATACTAATTAGTGTTCTTGATATCATGCCCCTGAAATAATAAGATTCCATATAAAAATTATGCCTTCAGCCAATATTTACAATGTCCTCGACCTCCCAGCTCCATGGTAGAGGAGAATTGCTACCTGCTGATTTTCCACTAGGTCCTGATTAATAGCGCCTTCCTTTATCCCTATCCCAGCTTTTTTTCTTACTTTACTTCGTGCCTACTCGCTCAACTCGACTTTGGAGGCCCTGGCGAGCAGTATACGCAAGATATATTTTTTCCATAAAAGCTATCGAGTGTCCATAGATTCGACATTCTACGCTATGCTACATTCTTGCGTGACTCGACCTCGAATGGCCATTAAAGAAAGATGAAATAGGAAAACAGGGAGACTCCTATTATTTTTCATACATAACAGGAACTAAGACTAGTCAGACTACATATAGCTTGCTAGACAAGAGTGAAACCCTTGCTACTTACTAAAAACTATCATTTTCGTTCTTGCCCATTTCTGTAAGGGTGTCTGAATAAGATGATAGTTTTATCTCATTCGTAAGATTCGGCCTTTAATAAAGGTTCTCAACCTGGAAGACCGATAAACGCCAGAGGATCAAAAAGGCACACAGTCGTACCTTCGCTGTTGCACTCCGAGATCTCCTAGACTACTCTCTGTTTCTAAGAGTCTTGGCTGCGCGCTGCGTTGTGTTCGTCCTAGCTTGTATCTACCTTCCCAACCATTAATGCCATTAGCAAGATTTACACGATATACGGTATGCAGCATACACGTTCTTCACGATGTCAACAAAAATTTGAATGACCTGATATAAATCTGTGCGCGATTTATACATTTATCCCACCGTAATTCTTGGTGAATTAAAACAGTAAATCGACAGGTTTCGCATCTGAAGCAATGAAATAAAGTTGCGATGATATAGAGTTTCACAAAAGGAAAGAAAGATAGGACATTCTGCTTTTTGATGGCTCATGATGCATGAATAGCTAATGATGCCTATAGATTAGATAATCAGCGTAATCTACCTCTCATCTTCTATGGAGCATGATAGCCATAATATTTACGATGATTACAGTCTGCAGACTTAATGTGTGATAATAATAATGGTGAAAAGTAGACCCAACACCAAAGTTCTTATGAAACATGGAAAATTCTAAATAGGGCAACTGAAATTCAGAGATGGATTTCCTATAGAAAGAGTTGTAGAAGGTAGTCAATGATGAAATCTCAAGCCGTTGTAAGAGCTAGACATTCCATAAACTGAAGATAACAGAGAATAAGCCATAGAGCAAAGAAGGGGAGAGAGGGAGCTTCATGGTGATACCAAAAATTGAGGATTTAAAAAGCCAATTAAAAGGGCCCGATCCAGGGTCGCCCCCAAAAAATCCAGTACTAGATAAATCACGTGTTTTAATGCATAAAAAGATGAAAGCTAAACACTTTGTACTAGCCTCAGTATAAGTCTATAAAATCAGGAAATTGTGTGAACCTGGAATCCTGAAATTTGTGCATATTATCAGAGAGAATAAGAGTCCAAAATCAGCTTCCGAGGAAATCATGCAGTAAACTCTCATTAGCTTCAGTTCACAACAAAACAGAGCGCGCTAGCCATAAATCTTCGCGATAGCGCTGGATAAATACGACTCCAAACGAAAGAATCTCCTTCCAAAGATTTGACAACTATTAACACCCTTACAGCAAGGACTCGAAAATTAGGGATAAATAGTCTCCTCTCGGAGATGAAGCCACTTCACAAAACAAGAATAAACTTGTATGAGTCCGAAAGAGGAATGGGAGCATTAGCATAACGATATCATGCAGGCGAACTAAAAGAAACAAGTATTCAAGAAAATGGAATAGTGCCTCATACTAACAAATTCAAAGTAGAGAACAAGAATGCACTAAAAGACACAATTAATAGCCAAGCGACTGGAAAGTTTGCCCTAAAAAAGAGTAACGTCAAGCCAAAATAAAACAAAGGGTAGAAAAGATCGCTTCAAAGTAATACTATCAACAGAATTATATCATTTTCTCTAACCAGTTAAACAAAGAAACTCAGTGCGGAGATGTGAGTAAAACCCATAAAAAAGCCTCCTTAATTAAGAAAAATTAAACTACAGCAATCTGCACCAATATCAGCACACAAGAATTTGAAGGTACGACCCTAATTGTTATATTAGCTTGTCAATCTCAAAATTTTTATCCATTAACTCCCCTATAGTATTTTTTTCTATAAGGTGAGCCGCATAGAACATATGAAGGCATCGAATCTTGCTGAACTTGCTAATTCCTCCTATCCCCTTTGTTCGGAGGGATCTCAATACGTTCCTCAAATAACTTTCACTCATGAGTACATGAGGCAACCTCTTTTCTGCTGGGGGGCCTGCCATTGGCGAAGTATCTCCAGCAAACTTCGCTTCAGGGACTGACTCTGCAAGCTCATCAACAGAATGAGCTATACTATTCATACAAATCACCAAGCTTCCCTTATCATCATTTCTACCACAATCCACGGGAAATTTTGCAGTATTTTTGCGTATACTCGAAGCCTTTTCACCATCGCTTACGGATCCCGTGTGACTACCGGAATCCTTAAGTGGCTGTACAGGGGCTTTAAAATGTACATTATTTGCTTTCGTATCTGCGCACACATCAACTTCACAAGATAAGTCGCCTCTTTTGCTCGTTTTCGCCTCTATCCCTTTAGGTATAATAACTTTATTTTCATCCTTATCATTCGGCATCAAGTGTGTTTCACTATCGTAATCACCATGATGTTCTGAAATCTTAGATTCATCCAAATTATCCGAAAAACCCGAGCTCCTGCAGTTTCCTGGCTTTCGAGCAACTTTTGGATCGCCGTTCCGCCTTTCCAGTGTCAGTCTAGTACTGGAACTACACTCACCTACAGAAGGTTCAATTAAACGAAGGGCTGAGCATTGTGATGAGACTTTTGCAGTATTCTGAAAATGAAATCTTACGCTTGCATCCAAAAGTTTCCATCGTTTCCATATATACCTCAGATGATCGCACATAAGATTCAGCAAATCCTTCTCTGCCCATTCTTCTTGAATTTCACGCTCCAACTTTTTAATCCAGCCGCTTGCTTCTATGCTAGAAATTTTTTCAATAAGCACCGGATCGCATAACCAAAATGTAGTAGGGAAAGGCAGCCAAACTGCATCCGCTTGTTCGGGTAGGAGTGGCCAGGTCGCGCGGGTATGCACCCACATTTGACGTTCCGCCAAAATTGTTTCACTAGAATCAGAAATTAAAGGAGAAACAGCTAGTACCTGAGGAATGCCTCTAGAACTATACTTGGCGACTCCAATTAATCCCTTTGGTGGGCGGCCAAGTAAGCTTTCAATGAGGTTCCGTTCAGCTAGGGTGACACCATTGGGAATTAATTTCGGGTTATCCGAAAAGGGAGGGGATTTTAAAACTGCCTGCCTACCAGACGCCAGAGAACTATTATCCACTTCAAAGCCAGCTATAGTAGGCGGAAACCAAAAGCTTATTTTTACACTGGTGCCTGAAACGGAAAATAAAAATCGCTTTCATCGGGAGAGAGTTGGTGGCTAAAATAATGACTTTCACGCACAAATTCAGCGGAATAAAGATATCGCTTGATTGAAGGAAGGCAACAAAAAATGGGTTTTTCCGCCGTACAAGAGGAAAAACTAAAACAAAAAGGATAAGTGGCAAGCGGCTGAAACCAACGAAGAATAAGCTATTCTATTTAAATAGTTATTGAGTGGATAAAGCCAACTAGCCATTACATAAAGCATGCGCAATAAGAAAAAAAACGCCGTCCTTATATTTTAACAAATCTAGTCATTTAAGAAGCCTCAGAGTACTTTAGAACATTCTGTAATGGAAAGTTTATCATGGAAAGTGAAAATCAGTCAAAATCCCTCTCATGTGTGATTTGAAATAACGAGAGGGAAGTTTATACGCAAAACTGCTCAGAAAAGTCATGGCGTCACTCTGAGTAATAACGGAACACAACTTAAATAGCAGACGTCAAAAAAAGTAATATCAATAACAAATATTGCTATAGGCAAATGTATATCGGCTAATATCCAAGTCATTATCAAAGGGTAGCAACAATTCTTCGCATCAATACCTTCGTTAAAGAGATCATCCCGCCTATTTATTCTATCCGAATCTTTGCTTATCCCAAAACTACTCTTGTCATGTAAGTCCAACTTCGCTAGGGAGTCATCCAAGAGCAGCGTCTGTAACTCTGCGGCTGTGTACCTCCTTTGTACTTTCCTCGTATTATCCGACTTTTCTTTGAAGCAATTTCCTGTGGAGTTTCGCTTCTGAGCGACCTCTGCTATCCCATCATCATCTGCTGTCATCTCAGTCCCTAGGCCGCTCATCTCCTTAATAATCCCTTTCTTTCCCTCCAGTTTCCATTCAAAATTCTTGATTCCCTGAGAGGTAACAGTCGGAGTGACGCAACAGCGCGAAGGAGTAAACGATGTAGCATGGTAGAATAAAAAGCAAGCCTTGCCTTCGAAATGCCGCAACCCTAGCTTCAAATTTATTTTGAAGATTGAACGACATGTAATATATAAACTATGTGCCGCTACATGAGTGAAGACGGTAAATAGCACGAAGAATAGCTTGTCATGAAAGCCTACAAAAGACCTTAATTTGGAGTTCATGTATTCAATGAGAGTATGATAAACAAGAAAATTGGATTTTAGAGAACCCAAAAAGTTAGCGAAGTCACAATCTGATATGCGGCTTTCAGTGAAGGGCGGCGGGCAGCAGCCAATTCGAGTGCCCAGTAGTTACACTCCTTCATGGTTACCTCCCGAAAGACAAATATTTAGCAACTATAATAACAGGTGTAAATTACAGAAGAGAGAATAGGGAACAAGAAACTTTGAGGAGAGCTTTTCCTGGGGGCTTTAATATTTATAAAGCATGATCTCCGAGGAGCTGTGGATGCTTGGTTTCCGCTATATCATAAGAAAAAGCCACTTACAGCGGCGCAAATCGTACAAGCCTAGGCGATCAGAAGCATATCCACAATCTTCAAGTTGATGGGCTGCGGCAATACTGTCTAGTTTGCGCATATCATGTAGCAACCAATAGTACTGTGCATACCCCCCAATTATACCAAGGTAATTAAAAACAGTATTGGCTTTCATTAGAAAACAAATATCATTAGCTAGATATAAAAGGATAAAAATATTTGAAATCTCCTTATAGAAGGCATTGGGCCCTATACGCATTAATCGCACGGGGAAGGAGGCATAGAGCCAGAACACAGCGATTTTCAATTGAAAATTGACAAGTATCATCTATCATATCGCTATTACCGACCCACTATTTGGGTTATTTCATCGATCAAATTCAGTAATCATTATCGCAGCGTTAGTACACACGTACACAATAGTTCAGGCAACGCCTATCTAGGATAGAGAAGTACATACACTTCTATCACCCTATAGAGGAGTTCATACACCTGTATCACCCTATAAGAATGGTAGCTAGGCTTACCACGCCTGCAGTTCAGATATTAAAAAATCATATTTTTCGATTCTTACATGTATAATTGATTTATTAATAGCTGAAGCAGAATTTACCAATAAAATCCATGGTGTAGTTGTCCACACTAATATGCCCGAATGCAATTTATGAGTTCCTAAGAGGGAAAAGCGCGGAAGGCACTGCTCAGCCACGAAAGCCGTCATTCGCAGTCGCTACCGCGGCGTGAGTATAATGTCGAGGTGGATGCCACTGGGTCCGCAGGTGTCGGCCGGGGTTAGGAAGAAACAGTTTCAATGAGAAATTCTATTCTACTGGGCATATGATGCGTGTCTACAAACTTTTTTTTACCTCGCGCTGCAAATCCTTTCGTCGAAGTACGATTTTTCATGGGTAACCGTAGCCCGAACGCTAACGTTTATCTTGTGGTATGACAGCATGGCAATGTGTTTTTGCCAAATGGGGTAGAAAACTGAGAGAACACAGTTTTAAGGCTAGTTTGGTATAATCTCAATCTGTGGGGCTTTTTAAGCTCTTAAATTTTCGTCAAGCCATGATATTTTAGGATATAGACTAAAACAATGACCTAAATTGCCGTTGAAAAACAGCCCTTTGAGATCTTACGGTAGAGCCAGGGTTTTGCCTTAACGCCCTAATGTATTCAACGGCTAATGGCATAAAGACTATTGGTTACACTAGACTTGCAAAGCCGAGTATACTTTTCTCCAAACCTCTTATAATTTTACGCTTCCATAAGCTATTTTAACGCAGTTTTTGCGGCGTGGCAAAAATTGTGGTACTCAATATCAGAAAGCGCAAGCAGAGGAAAATTATGCAACGTATGAAAAGGAAGAGGCCAGATCCCAAGAAGCAAGAACAGTCACAAAACATGAAAGCCTTTGATCAAGGAAAATGATGCGCGTATGTACCGCAGCTAAACACTACCGAAGTATATCCGAACTCTTATTTAGAAACTCAACAAGTGAAGCCCATAATTTTTCCGAAGCGTTTCCTGATAACGCAACTTCGATTCTAAAAAGCCCCGTGCAGTGGTAATATTCTTCTGTATAAGCATTATGGAAGAGGCATGGGTAGCCGCAAAGGTGTTGCCATGGCTTTCCAAGGAACAAAGCACAGGGATGAAAAAGGGAAAAACAGAAAGAAATGTGACGATTCCCAGACTTAACTCTCAATAGGTAAACTTATTCACATAATTATTCAAGTAATGGTATAGAAAAAATGAAAATTGGAAACATGGTGATCCTGAAGGGGAAGAAGGCGAAATGAAGGAATTGGATAGCACGCTGAATGCGATGCTAGTACCAGCTATGACTGCCATGGCAAGAAGAAAGAGCGATCCGTCCGAAAAATCAGATTTTTCAACGTTAACCTGCTTTATTTAAGGATATAGGCTCAGGTATAGTCAATCTAATCTCACCACTGCTTCCATTATAACTATTTTGCAGCGCTAAGCATCGAAGCTGGGAAAATTTCTGGAAAAACTATAAATCTGCATATTGAGGATCTTACAGCTATACCGGACCATATGAGAGAACATCGTAATGCTGTGGTTATGTAACTCACTCTAAGCACACAAGTATTTCTATACCTTCAGACATAAAAAAAGCAGCCGGATGGCGAATAATCCTGCTTAATAAAAATTAGTTTTTAATTGCAGTATCCGCATATATTCAAGTAGATTCCATTTATACGGCCTTCAGTGACTAAAATTACTTTCAAACACATCTGCACGGCTATACGAGCATGCAAAAACATTTGAGCAATCCAAACGGAAGGGTTAAACATAAGATTCCATCGCCCTTTTAAAGCAGCATCATATGGGTGCTGTGCAGTAGCAATTAGTTGTGCATGCAAAAGAGGCTCTCAAACAAAATGAATTAATATTATTGATTGAAAATTTCTGGCTTCTCTGTCATTTAAACTATCTTCTCACAAAATTGGGCAAAAAGTTGGTCGCTAGTATAAATTTTCATTTAATAAGTTAGCAAACAAAATAGGTCACAGAGCTTCCCACTGGTAAATAGCAAGATTTTGAGGGAGTAAAAGACCACATACGTTTTTGCTAGTGAAGATCCGGAGACTTCATAACTATTCAACTAAGAAGAGTATTATTTTAATGACATACATGCAACGAATGAATCCTCCTAAACTTGATTCCACCTGCCGTGTATATACATACATTTTTATATATTACTACATGCTCAAAGGGGATACTGGATTTTCATCAGCGTTTATTGATTCTACAAAGACACAAGCACCACAAGCAAAGCAGTCAAACATGATTAAGCAAAGATTACACAAATGCATCAAAATAATGGTTCAAGCAGTTTAAAATACGAAGCGTACGTTTTTCAATAAAATTAATAATTGCTTTTCTGCCAGCATCATCAAAACAGAGAAGCTGCATCGAATTGAACAATAAAATCCAAGCATGGAAAAAAAAAATCTCATTCGCATCTGTTAAATTTAATGCTGAAGAACAGGGAAAACGCAGCGAAGCGATAACTACAAAAAAAAAGTCATCTCGCACCGTTTGCTGAGTAGAAAACAGCGCCAGTTTCAAGAGTAAACCATCCAAAAAGTTTCATCAAGTAAAAACGCAACAAAAATTTCATCTGAAAATGTATGAACAGCTACAATATAAGGCACTAACAAAGAAGGAAATCAAAACAATAATAAACCTAGTACAAAAAATTCTAATTCAGCCATCTTCTGAAAAAATTCCAAATCCCTGGTAAGTTCAAGGTCTCAACGTTGTCTACAAATGGTTAGATTACACGAACAAGCAAAAAAGTTTATAGGCATTTTTGCAGCAGTATTAATCAATTATAACAAAAGAAGACGCAGATGATGATGATGATGAAGAAGAAGAGGGAGGGTTGAAGATGAAGAGGGGAGATGATGAAGAAAAAGAGGGAGGGTGGAAGATGAAGAGGGAGAAGATGACAAAGACGGAGTAGATGAAGAAGCTCCTTAAGTTGACTGATAAATAAATTTATAATGCATGTCCCCAAAAAAAAGCTACGCGTCACTTAATCACAGTGGGTGGAAGATCAGCATTTGCGCCAATTATATTCGTGCTGATCAACTTATTAGAGTAGTCAATAATCTCCAGCAAGTTTCCTACACATTGTTTCTTGGAGAGTAAGTTTGAAATCTCTTCGCGAGTCATCCAACAAACATCAGCTGCATCACTATGAGCCCTGGCACTCGTGTTAGCATGCTTCGTCCAACCATACACCTGTTAATCGAAAAAAAATTCATGCAGGCAGAGCAGAGTCAGGGAAGCTTATAATTTCGGGTAAGAAATAAAAGTGATAATAAAAGACGCTACTGCAAGACTTAGTCTAGATGAAACGCCTGGTAAACAAATGTCTATAGTTGCAGATCTAAACAGCGGTTCAGCACTTTCATGCGCTAATCTGCGCTTTCAAATTTCTCAATTAGTGCACAATACATCAGATATGTCTTCCTTTTTATATATCTGAGCTATTTAAATGATGGAAATTGCAAAATGCGAGATGATAGACTATAGCAAAAGCAACCGTAGAAAATATTTATATAGTTAGAACATGGGGAATATAAAAAGGAAAGCAAACTCCCAGCAACTATCCCACCCAGCCATCTAACATGTTTACCAAAAAACCAGCCCCAGCATGCACTTGAAAAAAATACCACGGAGATCACATAATGCTTGAGAAGAATCATGTTTTCGTCACGGTACATCGAGTCCACGGAGAAGAACGGATTGGGCCAGAGGGCTACCTCTGGAAATAAAAGGAAAAGGAAAAGGAAAAGTGAGAAAAGAAGCTCGGCTTCACCATGAATATATGCAAAATGAGATTTACCAAACTATCAATAACTTTTTTTTATACTTACGTATCAAAATACAATAAATAAGCGCCTACCAGCTTCACTGAGAGCACATTCTTCATATAGTTCTCTGCGTGCAGCATCATAAGTGCGCTCTCCTAAGTTTATACGGCCTCCGGGAAAAGACCACTAAAAAAAAAATTGAGCAAAAGGGTTAATATGCGCAAACTCAATTGAATGGGCATTCCTAGTGATACAAGAATACAAAGGAAATGGGGATATTCAAAAAAAGAGACAGAAATGAAGCAAAAACTGATAAGGCACTTGAAATTAAGAAGCTAGCGAAATGCAATCAACTGAAGGTGGACATCGAAGGAAGGCACACTATATATCGATTTTATACAGCAAATGGACAAAAAGCACATGAATTTCTGCAAGAGGATAACATTTTATTAAAGCATATCGCCAAAATATATCAAATAACCAGTTGAATGAAAAGGAATAACAAAATTTCAAAGTTTTTCCCAAAAAATACCTTCGAGTGCATAAAAATCAAAAACTATGAAAAAGCACAGTGAGATGCTCGAAACAACAATACAAAAGATGGCTAGTCTTTCAAGAGAAGAATTTCAGAACGGAATTTTAAATCGAAACAAACAAAATAAAACA
Source organism: Nephromyces sp. MM_2019 (assembly GCA_015657535.1). Lineage (NCBI taxonomy): Eukaryota > Apicomplexa > Aconoidasida > Nephromycida > Nephromyces > Nephromyces sp. MM_2019. The sequence goes on along the minus strand of JADHZB010001395.1, from coordinate 18,291 downwards.
CGTTGACAACATCAAAATAGCTCCGCGCGAAAGGCTGAAACATATGAAGTACACTCAACTTGATACTTCATATACACTAGTTAACAAGGATGAAATAATACCTTCACATGAAAATCTAGAAAAATCATTATGGATCAATCATCATGCTGATTCTGCAATATTCGCATATGAATATGGACATATGAAGGACGCCTTAAAATAAATATAACAGGCCCAGCTGACGAAGAGACGAGAAATGAAGATGCTAAAAAATTCAGGTTAAACCAATGTGAATGCAATCGATACATTAACGAAATAGAGATTTTTTTTATGCTAGTCTTTAATACATCTAAGCAAAAAGCTATTGATTTAGGATTACTTGATTTTTGATTATGGGAGCATCATCCATAAAAATTTCCCGAATTTTCCAAGCTACTTCCAGCATTCACTTTTTCTACCTCAATTAATCAATCACAACCAAAATAAGATGAAGTTTGCCAATTTCACCGCTAAAAAACTCCACTATTTCAAAATATTTACTGCAAAAAATTGATATTCACAATCTTTTATAATCTTCTACGCAGGCCAAAAAATTACCCAGTCGCTTGCACGCACTATATGACCCCCTTGCAATTTAAAATAATGTTGTGCAAGTCTCCCCCAAAATTAACCATGCCCAACGCAGGCGGCCTTCCTCTTTGAACCATCAGATAAGTAGCCTTTTCATGAAGATTTGGAGCAGCGAAAGTATTGTCTCCAAAAGCAGCCTCCTGCTTTACTAGTATGGATACACAAGCCTGAGGAATATTTTGCATTGCAGTACGAACTGAACAGGAAGGACTCGAGAAGAAACGACGAGCTGTGAGTTGATAAATTTGGGGTATTTTAAGGGTTTTGCAAGACATTGAAGCAAATGAGGGTACTCTACCACACATAACTGAGCAGCAGCGTCCTGGTAGCAGCCCTAGGTCTGGTGCTATAATGGATGAGAAAGTGTTTAGTGTGTCAAGCGGTGGTGTTGCCACGAGTTTCCCTAAATAGGTAAAAGCCTCAGAATAAAGCCTATCTCTTAGGGAAAGTACAATATGAGGTACTAAAGGTTCCACAGTCAAGAGGCCTGCTGCGCTGCGCAGCTGTGAAAAATCTGTACCCCTTTCAGGCGGGGGTAGGGGATCCGAGAAGTCGTCGCTGCTATAGCCGCGTATAAGAGCAAGAGCACCTTTTGCCCGGTGAAAGCACTGGAGGGTTCGTTTTGCGTCTACAGCGGCAACGCACCAGAGATTTATACTCAGGAAAAGCACAATGCACACAACTAGAATTAATTTCCGCAGCATTGGGAATAATATACCTACATAAGACCCAAGAAAGGGGATCTTACGGTGCAGGTGCAACTTTTTTGTGGATCATTTCGCCATGCAAAAACCATGGAAGTTGCTTAAAAACAGATTCACCCCTTGCTTTTTTTCTCTAGCTGTACCACGCCACCATAAGCTGGAAGATGGCACTGGGGGCCCAAAACAAAATAATATAAAACTCTTCAACACTACGTCATGCGGTACCCGATATCACCTGATACTTTTCCGGGACTAAGAGTGCTCACGAATCAAAAGTCGGAGTCAAGAATCAAAAGACTAAGGTGAAGGAAAAATTCGACTCTATGTACTGCAATTTCTACATATGTATTTTCGTAAAAAAAAAGGTATGCAGGAGACTGGCTGTAACTATTTCCGGCTCTTTGCTTATTTCTTTGTAAAATAGCATCCTTACGCGCGTGCTATATGGTGGACTATGAACGCGCTTTTGGCAACGCTATTAGGCGTAGTGTGCGATGTGGCGGTGGCCTAGAATCCTGCGCTAGAAACCTTTAAAAAGGCGAAGATAGCCAAGCTAGTTGCCATAAGTAGCCATTTGCTGTGTTTAATTACTAAACAAAGATTTCCAGTCTAGAACGGCTTATTACAGGAAGTAGATGCTACATATCATGTGCATCAAAAATTCAACGAGAAGCACAGGTAGTCTTGGTGCTTGTCTCCTTGCTGACTTCTGAAATTGCTGGTGAGACCCTGCTGGGACAATTTTGTAAAATATGTCGGATTGAAACTAAACTTTGTGGTATTGGAGAAAATACACGTATGCTTTCCCACAGAAACTACTATTTCCTCCTTAAGCAGAAAGCAGCATATCATAACCTGCTTTGAACACACATATCTCGCTTAGGCAAATAATGTCCACCAACGCTACACGAAAGAAGGGCATCAGCCTGCATAGCTGAGAAACTCAGAGTGAAGTTATCGCTACACAATCAAGAAAACCACAAAACTTCATCACTGAAATAGTGAAAAATGCGCCTAAAAACCGGCAATCAATCGTCAAGCGTGAAAAAGTGACTTACTCCTGCGCTCTGTCGAAACTGCTGATCTAGCTGATCCTGGTACTAAAGACAAGCCGCTTTTGCAACGATTGGTGATAAATAGCTTAACTACGTTTGACGCGCTAAAGCAAATTAGTCCAAGATATTCCAAGGTCACCTCAAGCAGATGAATCATCTCCCTAGAGCTATAGCAAGTTTAGAGTAGCCATCTATGCAGTGAGCGATGTTACTTCAAGGGGCCGGCTGTCCTCATGACTGACGTATGCTCACAACCGCTTGCCAGCACGCTTGAATGTGCCCATTAGATTGCCATAGCTTTAATCGTGCTCATGCGTCTGCAGTCCTTGCAGCTCCGCTATTTCTCCTGCTGTCAAATCATGCTTACCAGCTTTTTTTTAAGAGTAATCTTGCTGAAAAACTATGAAAAAACAGTACCCACAAAAAATTGCTCACACCCTTGCTATACGGGTATCTCGATAAATATTCTCTGCCGCTAGATGAATGCATAAATTACCCCGGAGCACGATAGGCCATGCAATTTTACGATTAAGATGAATGTACGGTTGTAATTTCGAAAGAAGTTACTCCTTTTGAAAGTGGCAAAATCACCCGAAATGCGCGGGGCTTTCGGATATTTTCCCTGGAAATTAAATCAAAGACGCTCTATACACACAAAGCACCAGTACAGAAGCAACCTATAAATGATATTTTACACGAATTTTTTTTTTTCTAGAAGTATTTTTATTTCTGTACAAATATTTCCCCCAAGCAGCGCACCGCAGGTCTCCGCATGGCGTGGAAAACCGCTAAATCACTGCGGAATACGACACAAATTAGAATAGTTCTTATAACAATAAATATGGCCATATGATTATGATATTGTTTTTAATTCTCTATATAAAGACACTAACATAAAAAAGGTCACGGTCCTTAAACATTAAATATGCTCTCAAAAGAATAATATCCTCTTTAGCGAAAAGGAAGCGGCTACAAATGAAATTAGCGTAATTACTACAAAGTCATTTTTCTTTAGTCCTAAATATGTAATTCTTTTTAAATCATCTTTATTGAGGACTAAAGACCACAGAAAGTCTGGGGTATAAGCATGAGCACGAAGTTTTTTCTAAATTCCATTAATATTTACATTCGGCAATTGAAATTTGGGCAGTAACTCGTAAAGGGTTATACGGTGCTGCTAGACAATAAAATCCTCAACGCATGCGGAATATATATCAGTAGTACTTGCTAAAATTTCACTAATGCCCTGGTACCACCAATTGGTGTGCAGGAGCTGAGCTGATTTGTACTTGTTTTTCTTCTGGAAGTGTTCAAAAAATCGTAGTACTGATGCGCTATAACGTGAAAATTAGTTTGAACCCATTAGGGAAACAACAGTATCGATGCGGCTACATGTGAGAAATATGCTTATAACCATTGCTGAATGAAAATTTCCAAGAGCTTTGAAGAAGCAAAGAGAAATCACTTTTTTTTCTACTATTTCAAAATGCAAGAGCAATATTTGCAAGGTCGCAGTTGTATCGAGGTGAACAAAAACAATAAAATTCCAACAAATTCCCCATCAGGATGAGTAGCAGCAAGTTTTTGCGAAGGTAGCCAGTTTGATTTTTTTCAAACATAAGAAGTAAACAAGCAATTCATACAAGGTCTCTGCAAATAGAAGATAAAGTCGAATGGGGCGAAGTAACCAATGGAAAAATACGCTTCCTGCATTTTCTAAGTGAGCAAAATATCGTCACGTAGTAATATTTGGAAAAACGATCACATAGGACGCATCCTTTAAGGGCTGAGCAGTTATTGTACGACTCAGAACTAATCAAAATAAGAAATTAAAGATTTAATCATTGGTGATGATACAGTAAAACGTGTGTGACAGCAGGTAAACCTGCAAGTTGGCACAAGTATCGCCAGGTGAGCAGGCGCAGAGTCGGGCGATTACTTGCATATCTTTATGGGCTAGCAGCTGAAAATATTTTACAATCATTTCACGGGAAAATCGGCCATATATTACTTAAGATATATATATATGCCTCCTAGCTCATTGGGTTGAAGTTAGGACCTAATGAGGAATGATGTTTTTCTTTAATAATTTGCCAAAATACCTTTTTTTTCTCTTTCCAGCAGTAGGTGGGGGCTATGAGATGAACAAAACTATGAAGAATTGTCACAGGAGCAAGTAGGTGTAGTTAACGATTGCAATAATAATTAATAGTATCTAAATTGAATCCAGCATTCTACAGCATGCAACAATGATAAGTGGTACCAACTGAGTGGTTGGGAGCTTTTTTGAAAAGCCAAACAAAAAGCCTTAAAGAAGATTTTCCAAACATAGGATTCCACTAAAAGCAGTAACCACCAGCAACTGATATTGACAAAGAATATGCAAAAAGAGTAAAGTTCGTAACAAGATCATTGTCACTTCAAAACGGAGCCAGTGTGCTGGGTATTGCCTTGATTTTTTTTTGCTTCATTCTCCGCCTTGGTAGATTCATTCATAAGGTGTTTCCTACAGGAAATGATATCACGTATTTTTTAATGAGAAAAAAAATCGTAGAATGCCTCATTAGTGCCTCCCTCCATGTTCTCTAGGAATCTAAAAATATAGGCAAGCATTTCAGCCAAACTGTGCATCTAAAATAGAGGAATTCATAAATCTTGAAAAACTTTGAAATAAAATCTTCAAAAACTTCCTTTATACATGTGTGCAATTGGAAAAGTCAATGTCGGCCTTCCACCCAAACAACTGTAATGCCTGGTTGGTAAAAGCCGTATCGACGAGCAAAAAATGAATACGCTGGGGCTTTTACAAGTACAATAGACTATTGATATAATCATTGTGCAGCTATACATGCTTATATCAGCTTGGATAGCAAAAATGGAAAGTCTCTTAATAGAGATGTTTTGGGTAGTTTTACAACCACACCCTTGGGTATATATACACACTTTTCTTCCATATACTAAATTTAACTGAGTAGAAGGCTTGCTCAGCATAACACTTTAAAAAAATGAGCTCAAAGAAAAAAATTTAGTGTTCGCAGGCAGAAAACAGAATAGAATAGCAGAAAAGCCAGCAAAGTAGCAGAAAATAGTTGAAGAAAATCGCAGACAAAATCCTTCAAAAATGACACCAAAACATAGGAAAGTATGCGAATGCAAGCATAATCTAAGCATAAAACCTTCACAAAAGTTACCTTACTATAGACCGAGTGTTGGGATGCACTTTGAACCCAAAAATAGCTGGCTTATAATATATTGGAGTAGGCGGCCAAGAAAACTGCATTTTGAAAAAAATGCCTTTAATTTTAGTTAAAAATCTCAAAATTTCTTTTCCAGAAGAGGCATGATAAGCAGCGGGAGTATGCAAAAAAAGGGGATAGAAGTTCGAGCACTTTGTAGACTCACTTGAAAATCATCACACCTATAAAATTGAAGGTGCTCAAGGAGTATATGAGTGCAAAAAAACTAAAGAATGCTTTATAATGCCGAGTGTAAAAACGAAGAAAAAAACACGCACACACTGCTACTGAAAAATACGCCAAAAGACTCAATAAAAAAGGCCTTTTTTATAAGAAACTAAACAATGAAGCTGGAAATTGAGTACTGTACATAAAATGTAGCATCGACTAGCAATACAGCTATAAAGCAGTGAAAAAAGCCCAAATTAACGAGAAGGTGTAGTCAGCAAAGACGTTTTGACTTCCACACACAAAAGCAGATGAATGCGTAAATCCACATATACTTGGGCACTCAAAGCGAAGAGCATTGAGATATATGCGATTTTTTTGATTTATAAAATCCATTGTGTGCGTGTGTGTGATCTTAGCAAAGCCTAGCATGACACAGAGAGTGGCTCATTGAGGAAAAGCTAGAGATTTTTCATACTATAGGGAAAATAGGCTGGAAGAAGCGTTGGTGACACTTGGGATTCTTTTTCATTAAAAGCTTGTAGACGCAAACAAACATGAATTATCATTAAGCTATCAATAAGAGCCTAGGTTCTTCCCAAATAATCTTCTGCCTGCTAGCAAATACACTCTCAAGGCAGGAATTTATTTTTGAGATACAAAAAGCAGCAACAAAACCCTCATAAAACCGCAAGAAAAACCTATTAAACTAGCAAACACGTATCAGCACACACATGGAGCTATAGCATCTTCAGGGTAGTCAAAACATCGTCAAATGCAGCCATGTTGTCTGCATGCAACATACAGAAAACATCAAATTCCCAGACAGGTAAAATAGTAAAAATTCACAATTTTTTCCCACATCGTTCATCATAATCATCAAAAATTGCAGCTTAAAAGTAAAAAAATGGAGAAATCCCAACATGGAGATACAAAGATTCACACACACAGTTTGAGATTAGATGCAGATATCGAGATTCACATATGGGCGCACACAGAGACACACAGATATTGTAATATTGGCTTACCTGAGTGTGAAATTGCATGAAAAAAATATGAGGAAATGAAGTCCCAAAGCAAGCTCCATCTAGGACCGTAAGCGAACTTGATTCAGGTGGGTGATGGACCTCCTGAAGGGGGCAAGTATAGAGCATTTTTTGATGAAAAAACTGCTTGAAGACGCAGGGATTAGGTAGGTAGATTGACCTACAGAGGCTGTATTTATGAGCTTTTTTATCTAAGCATATGCAGTGAGCTTCTTCTACTACTGTCGAATTCAATGGGTAGAAATTATTATATTAATAGCATCCTCATTCTTGTCGCGGGAATGTAACTGGCAAAGTGGAACTACCCATCCCAGCCCACTCTCCACTCCACGCAGAGCCCCCAAACCTCCCAACCTGATCTCCACCCTCCATACCACCCCCAACCCCCCAAACTGACCTTCGTGCACCACACTACCCCCAACCTACTCTCCACTCCACGCAGAGCCCCCAAACCCCCCAGCCTACCCTCCACCCCCCACACCCTATAATTTTGCATTATTTTACGTAATAGTGACCGTTAAACAAACGAAAAAAACTTGCAAAAGCCTACTATATATATTTATCTTCTAATAAAGAAGCGCTAGTTTTTATATGATTCCTTCACATTATTTGGTACTATTAACATCAACTTACTGCTTCCATAGGTTTAACTTCTCATTACAAGCCTCGCGTGAGGTGTATATAACCAGTAGTCTTCATTATCAAGTTCGCTTTACAAAGAAAGGAAGCAAAAAGCTAAAATTTCTATTTTCATCTTCATCAAACGGGCGAAAAAAATATACAAAACCAAGGCAAAAACTACCTCCTCACTATCTACTCACTATCTCCTATAAACCTCTTTTCCTTCTCAAAAGTTCTTCCACCCCAAATTCTTGCCCGCAGCTACAAACTGCTATTCTAAAGCCAACGAATATACACTTAGGCGTAGCTCATCACACCACACACACACACACACACACACACACACACACACACAC
>JADHZB010001395.1:0-10446 GCA_015657535.1 Nephromyces sp. MM_2019 | reverse complement strand
CACACACACACACACACACACACACACACACACACACACACACACACACGCACGCACACACACACACACACACACACACACACGCACGCACACACACACACACGCACGCACACACACACACACACACACACACACACACACACACACACACACACACACACGCACGCACGCACACACCTAGTACTTACTACTACAAGCAACACTAAACTACTCATCTTGTCTAGCAACTTACGTTACATCTAGGGCAAAATATCTTTGCTTGGTGCTCGAAAGGGGCATCGCCTAAGCCTATAGGCAGAACAGGTGTGCGATTGCAGAGGGAGTTGGGGCACATACCAAAGACGTTGGAGATATACTTGTCGTACATCAGTTGAAGGCCGCGAGGAGTAATGATGAAGCGGGCATGTACGAGGCCGTATAAATCTGGGGCGAGCTCCCTGTTTCTGTTATCATTGGAATAATCTGAGTCTCCTCCGTATAAGATAATCTCAAGCGCTTCACGAGACTGAGGAACGCTATCCCAGAGACCTAGTGATTATTTGTTTTTAAGAAAGTTTGTGGGAAATTTGTTAGATTTGAAGAAAGCGCTTGAGTTCATGGGGTTTGCTCTGTGGGTGTGTACGGTAAAGAGAGAAAAACAGAAAATTTGTAGTGGAAAAGGAGAAAATCGCACAAGAAAACCGCAAATTCCCATCAAAAACATAAAAAATAAAAATCCAATTTCCAGCAAAATAAAACATGCCATACACAGTTATACAAAAACCCAGAGGGTAGCATTTTGCAAAAAAACTTTCAAAGGGTAAAAAGCTGCAGATAAAGAATGGGTAGCCGATTTGGGCTACTGATGAGTGCCTAGGTCAAAATTTCTGCTTTTTTTATAAATATATTGTAGATAATTCTTTCGATATTGAACTATAAATTGTATTATCAAGATATTTGTCGTACCACTTCATTCAGCGAGTACAAACACTTCCAAAAGACATAAAAACCTTTGATGAAGAATAAAATTTGGAGAGAAAACTCCAGAATACGGAGATTTTCTTCAATTATACTAAATTAGCTGCTTGGTTTCAAGATAAGCACCATATACGACAAAAAATGCAAGAAACTTTGTTTTCCTCGAATATTACAGGTTTTTCCCTCAGCTTCTAGCAAAGAAAAGCAAGCAATTTACATCCACACACGATATATTTTTTAAAAATAAACATGAGAGAAGAACAAAACATCAAAACAATCTTCAAAATGATCAAAACAAAATAACAGGAGTATTATTACACGGAGATTCAAAGTTTGAAGATGCAAGAAGACAAAAAAAGTAAAAACAGTAGATTATTTGATTAAGGAAATACATAAAAAATATTAAAATTTGTACTTTTTATGGCAAAAACAAGGAAAAAGGCAAATTAATTGAATTATATACACAATAAAAACTAATTCATACTCTCAGCATTTAACAAGTTTAAGAAAATATAAAACTCCAAAAAAAACCCCTTCTTCATCACATTTCCCCCCTCTTCTCTACCTGTAAGATTGAACTCATCTTTGAAAAAGTCGACATCCACTTGAACAAACACCTCGTGCCCGCTAAGTCCGCAAAACCACTCAATCCAGGTCAGCTGAATGAGAAAAGGACAAAAATCCTCTCGCACACACAATACAAAGTGCTTTTGTAGTGCCCCAAGTTCATAGTTGCTTCTATTCATTATAGTCTTTATTAACTTCCTCTTAATTGCAAGAAACATCTCATTCTGCAGATTTATCTACAATCTTACTGTTTAAGCGTTAAAGCACTTTTCCCATCCCAAAGATAAGACGTAAAATTTTCAAAAAAAAAATCTACACAAGCAGGCCTACATCTTCATCATCATCAGAATCCTTAACTTCTTCAGATGAACGATATTCTTCGTTATTGGCCACGTCTTCCATAGCGAAATGAGCTCCTTTCAAGCCTTTTATTAAATGGAGCAGCGTTCAGCTGCCTTTATTCCTAAAAAATAGATAAAACGAGGCTTTTACAATGAAATGAGGAAGAAGAGATTTTCATCAAATTTTCACTCAAAACACGGTTTTCTGTGTGAGCCCCCAAGGATAACCTGCAAGAAACGCCTCACACACACGAATATTTTTACCATTGAGTATACAAGCTTCTCCCAAAGCCAAATGCGGCTCTTCACAATAAATAGGCATTGAGAGGGTTCATCTCGATTGCAAGATAAACTGATATTTTAAAGAACTATACAAAATATACCAAAAACAGAGATTTTTTGGAAGATTAGACAGTATATATCTGTTTTTTCAATGAATATAGATAATTTCCAAAGCAAAAAGGTTGGAAGAGTTCTTGGTAAAATAGCAGTCATGCAAAAGGGCTAAGAATGCTGCCTAAATGCGAAATTTTCTCCAATTCGTATTAAATAGGCTTGCTAATAGATACAAGGCAGTTCTAGAAGTATAAGTGAAGACAGAGCATCCAAACCTTGCATTCGCTGAAAATAATCGTTTAAACAGGGGAAAAAAAAATTATTTTAGGCGAAAAATGATGAATTCAAGGAGCAAGAGGAAGAGGAACAAAGTCAATGCGTAGTGTGAAAGGCAAAAAGCTAAGGGATAACTGTGTAGGAGTATGTCAGGAAAGATCAGCTTTTAAAACAAGGAATCAAGAATGGGGAGGAAGCAACGGTAATCATAGTGGATGTAGTGGACTTCTTCATGCACTCATAAAAACAAAATAAGAAGTAAACAAAAAGTGGGTTAAAAAAAGGTAATTTTGCTTCTTCATGCAAATAATTAAACACAGTAGAAAGCAGTGCTAGTGATAGTCCAATTAACTTTCCTACTTCATGCAATGAACACAGCAAAAAACCAACCTCAAAATTCCCTCTTTCTACTCATGAAAAGCTACTTTAGCTTTCTATACCAATTGCCTATTATCAAATGCTCTATTACAAGCAGATTTCAACAGATTTTCGCATAGTAAACCCCTCCACTCCAATAAAGGTGGATGTTAAACCTGTAAAATAGACCTTCCACACGTTAAAAGATGTGTCGGTATTTCATCAACAAGGCTCAAACTTTCTATCCTTTTTACTACCAGCAGGGGTCATATTAGACAGTGGGACAGTTCAAGGGAGTCGCTTCCAAGAGGTGGAAAAACTGGTGAAAAAGATAGAATGAGATACGCCGTGCAGATATAGTGAATAACAGCTAGAGATAATAAGAGGGAAGAAACAGAGGAAGAAAAAAAAGTACCAAAAAGGTGAAAAACGAAGGAAAATTTTCTTTTTCTAGATAACGTCTAAAACAGTGAAAAACTCTCTTCTTCTAGATAACATCAAAAAAATCCAAAAATTCTTTTCTTGTAGATTATAATTGGATTTTTCAAGAATACACACAAGAAACAGGAAAAACGCCATTCACTTCAATAATTCGACGGAGATTTACCTCGAAAATACCAAAGAAACAGTACCACCTCGAAGCAAACGTCAGCTTTATTGTTTTATAGCGAAAAATGTGCTTATAGTGGCTGCCAGTAAGAATGACAACAAGGAGGATGAAAAGGAGGTAATAAGCAGCACGAGGGATCGCAGTTTGAAGGGATGCAGAAAGAGACGAAAATGGATGTTTTTTATCAGCAAAAAGTTGAGGTAGTCGGGAGTAGGGAGGACCCGAGAAAAAAAGGCAATTTGAACTGTGAAAAATGAAGATATTGAGCACCGCATGACTATTAGGAATGTGTGTGTGTTTGGGTTCGTGTGTGTGTGTTCGGGTTCGCGTGTATGTGTCTGGTTTATTGTGTGTGTTTCTTCCTGTACGTTTCTTTGTGTATGTGCGTGCATAATCAGATTGACGAGAACAGGTTCCGCGATGCAACCCTGTCGAATCCAAAAAAAGGCAAATTCAGCAGCAGTCTGAGTGACATGAGTGTGTGTGACTGACGCTGCACTCGATAGAGCTACGTCGTGCAGTAGCTTCTTTTGTGTGTGTGGAGAAATGGTTGATTTTGCTAGTGCGTGGTTCTTCTTTGTGTGTTGAATAATCGATATACACAGTGTCGAGCACTGATTTTGTACAGAGAGGATAATGATTGTAGAATTGCATTTTATAATACATGAAGCTTGCACAAAAAAACACACACACCCCATTATAGTAGGTTCTGCATCTGTTTTCCTATGATTCTTTATTCTAGTGACCCTTAAAACAAAAGATAAAGCAGACTATTATTCCAACTAGATACACATGTACCCCATAGTTAAATAGCAATCTCTCATTCACGTTATCTACACACACACACACACACCATATCTCTCTCACTTTTTCTTCATTGAGAATTCCATTTAATCACGACTATCTAAAGTGACGAAATTATCAAAAAAGCTCATAAAATGGCATCCTGATGATGACGCCTGGTGCACGTATAGGTGAATTTACTGCGAAAAAGATGCCTTACACAAATCGAGTTAAATAACCAAAAAATAGGGATTTTTCCTTACTTTAGAGTGAAATCTGTTATAAATGTAGAGAACATCATTAAATTCGTAGTGTTTTCGCTGTTTTTGAAGCAAAAAAAGGCGTATGATCACATCTAAAGGCTTTTTATTGCTTTTTCATGTGTTTTTTCTTGTAAAAATTCCATTTGAATATTTTTTTTATTTCTATTTTACCAAGAAAAAAAACTTTAATTTCCAATAATTAGGAATTAAATAGTTTTTACAGTTCTATTACCACCTACCATCAATAGTAATTCGGAAAAAAATTCTTATTTTATGGTTTTTTTATGCATTCACTATTAGATAATATAATATACATAATGTCTTTTTCATAATTTTATATATATTTCATCACTAAATTCAATATTTTTAAAAGTGAAATTCATTATATTTGATAGTAAGAAACATTGAACTATCTTACGGCTAAATTTGATGGATATTTTTGGAATGAAATAGCCTGTTTTCTCTCTTTTTCTTCGGAAAAAAGCCTGGTGTTAAGCCTCTTAATTTTGCTCAATAGAGCGCTTTTTTGGCGATTAGAAGCAGAATGTGTTATGATTTCATCTAGACGCTAGAAATGCTTCTTTTGGGTTGAAAAGGGCTTTTTTGGATGAAAATTTAATATGATAAAAAAAATTTCAAACGGAATGCGACAGGAGAATCAGCTCTTTTCCTGCGTTATTTTAACATAATTCAGCTGGAAAAAGCGCTAGAAGTAGTGCTTTTTAAGCGTCTATAAAACCAAATTCACACGCACTAAATGGTACTGATATCACTTGCTTTTCTCTATTTAAATAAAGTTTTCTACTTGAAAAAATCCACTAAGCATCTAAAATTCTTTCCGGTGTTTTTCTAATTTACAAGAAGCTTATTTGCTGCTTATTTTGGTCCTTTATAGCAGTGAAACACCAAATTAATAGCTGAAATAAGCAAAACTCACCTTCGCAGAAATCGCTGGAAGTTTTTTCCTTCCACCTTCAACCAATCAAAGTCACTTCAGCAGAATCTACTGCTTCATATAATCAGATCTGGTGTACTAGGCTTTTTCCTCCCTGTTTTACCGAGATTATCAACAATCACTAATTTTTACTCTCTTATACTCTTAGAAATCCTTAGATTTACTAGATCAAACAGTGGAAACCGAAGATTTTCACATAAAACTAGTTTTTAAAGGAAAAATTCTCATTTATGCTCTGAAAAAAAAATCAGGTGAGCTCTCAGGCTTTGACGAGTAGAAGATGCATATTGGCATCAGAAAAGTTCAAATGACACATCTAAACGTACTGCCGCAGGTCCGCATATAAGCATAAAAAAACACGGCGTGTTCAAATCGCATTCACACCTTTATTTTTCTAGTGTTTAGAGGTGAAGAGCTTCATTTATGGAATTTTGATGTTTTTGGCTCATAATCTCACACACGCCTTCATATTTCTAGTGTTTAGAGATGAATACGCTTCATTTATGGAATTTTGATGTTTTTGGCTCATAATCTCACACATGCCTTCATATTTCTAGTGTTTAGAGATGAAGACGCTTCATTTATGGAATTTTGATGTTTTTGGCTCATAATCTCACACACACGTTCATCTTTCTATTAGTGAAGATACTCCATTTCCCATATTTGATATTTTTAGGTCGAAATCAATCTCTCTATCATTGATTTCCAACTGCGAACAAGCACAACCCGACAGCTGCGGTATACGTACGCCGCATAGCTTTACTGAAATGCTTTTCTTTACTGTTTTATCTTCTTCTGCTCAGGAGTAATGCACGTCGTTTCTACGAGTTTGCTGCTCTTTAATGCTGTTTCAAACTATTCTATCGCAACACTTTTATTTCAATCTTTATTTTGAAGAGATGATGAGAATTTGGTGATTTTTATGAGCTTTTAACGCTCTAATGGGGACCTTAGTTTAACTGTTGAGAGTTTGGTATAGCTTCAAGTTGGCAGCCTTTTGGGTTTTTTCCTGGAGAGCGGGTATGTGTATGTGTGATTTTTTCGAGAAGTTTGTGGAGGTTTTTGGATGGAAGCTGAAAGATGAAGGAGGGTGCTCTTCCTGTTTTTCGTGTTTGTTTGGAGAAATTGCAGGATTTTGCCGCTTTTTTGTGGGAGGCTGCTCTTTTCCAAGCTGTTTTTTGGGTGTGTTCACGCAAATGAAGCTGGAAGATGAAGGAAGGCTCTTTTTCCTCTTATTATTCCTCTTTTTTTCGGTTGGAGATAGCTCTTTTTTAAGAATTTCCTAGTTTTTTTCGCATAAATAAAGCTGGAAGATGCAGGTTTTTTGGAGATAAAAAATTCCTGTTTCATGCAGCTTTATTTACATTATATCCCCCATAATCCCTCTTTTTTCTTGAGAATTCAGCCATTCTTTGTCAGTGTCTTTCACGATTTGCCTGTTTTTTTGCTTTAGTGTAGTAGGATGTTGAAGCATATTTTCATGGGCTAAAGTCTTCACTTCTTCATCATTATTTCTTCCATTTTTGGCTCCTTTTTCATCTTTGATTTTTTTTCTGCTGTTTTACTTGCCTGTGTTGAGCTGTTACCTCGAAAGCAATATTTGTATGTTTTTACTGGTAAAATCTTCCTTATTTATACACTTTATTAATATTTTTTGCTAGTATATACATTATAAACTCTGATATGTTATATATTTAGGATTAATAGAATTTTTCAAAATTTTATGGCACCTTTTTTGAGTGGTTATTCTTTCATAGTATCATTCCTTGCACAAGCTATTTCGTATGATAAGGATTGTTTTACTATTTCAGCGTGTGTTTCTCGGTAAATTCGGCGTATTTTATTGGTTTCTAATTAGCATATATCGTAATTTTTCCTCTTAAAATGGCTGTGCCTAAGTTTTCGCATCGGGATTTCTGCAGCAATGAAGCACCTATAAGATTGCTATTTATGCGAAGCTAAAGAAAACGGAAAAAATCAAAGTCAAGTACTCATAAAATGAACAACTTATCGTTTTTGTTAGTAAACTTTAATTGTAAAGGTGAAATGTATTTACGTAAATTGCAGCATTTTCTGCCCAGAATATAGCTAAAAAAGTTGCCCCGAAAGCAATTCTTTCACCAGTTAGTGTGGTAACCTTTCTTGAAACATATCTTTTATAAAGGGCCAGCACTCAAGGTCATGCATTATCAGACAAATCTGTATGTGATGCACTACTCAAAGCTGTTTCCATTTCCCTTACATATCTCTGGCATATCTGCGGCCCTCCTGTTTCCTCTTCTATTTCTTTCTCTTCTTAGTCTTCGTCTTCTTCTACTACTTCTTGTTCTACTTCTTCTAAGTTTTTCTCTTCCTCTTCTTCTTATTCTATTTCTTCTTTTTCTACTTCTTCTTCCTCCTCTTCCTCTTCTGCTTTTTTCAAAACGATGGTTTTTTTGTGTGTGTAGTAAAATTTCAAATCAAGTAGACAAGCATAAAAGCAATGAGCCAAGTAATCTTAAAAAAATCACTAAAAAAAGAAAATACAGGGAAACAAATCTGCTGGAAGAGATTTAAAAGAAATATACAATGTTTTAGTCTTTTTGCTAGACTGTGTGTGTTGCTATAAATTCCAAAATTTCTTCGCAAAATCATTTGTGCGAATTTAAAAGGTGCTCTAATTATACATTTCATCTTTTTCTGTATCCATTCATTCCATGCGTATAATTCTGCGAAAAATGAGCGGATTAGCTGATTTTTTGCCTCCTGCCTTGGAAAACCTAATTCGTTGTTTATCTCCATTTTTAAACGGGTGTTTTCCTCTATTATTCTACGTCAAATTCCACTCAAAAACATCCATTTTACTCCTATAACTTCTCTTTTATTTTATTTTCAGCTTGCAGAAGAGCGAGCAAAAATTTGATAAAAACCTCTGATTTTGAAGTCAAAGCATGGCGAATGGAATTACTCATTTTTGGAGAAATATTAGCGATTTTGCCTAGGAAAAGATTGCCTTAAAGCTATCTTGCTTTTCAAGGGAGACTCTCTCTTATTGTTTTTTTTACAATAGTTTAGGGCTCTGGTTGAAAATGGCAGTTCTTTCTGTTTTTCTCTCTTTTCCTGCGAAACATTCAACTTTTTCGACGATTTTCAACAGCAAAGCATTCGCTTTTGATCGCGATTGTGTTATGCTTAGCGGTATAGCTGTGAAAAGGAGCTTCATCACACGCTCCTCCAGCACAAAGATCGCAAAAATAGCTTCTCTTCATGCCCGTTCTACTTTCCTTCCTCCCCTTCGCAATGGATCTAACCAGAGATTTGTGCAGGAGGCTAGATTTTCCACAAGTTTTTGGAAACACTTCTCTACTGCTGCGTCTTCGCTGTATAAAAATGCTTGTACTAGCAGATATTCCCAGTGGTGCTTTCAATCTAGAGCGGAAACCTCTAGAATTCTTCTTGATCGACGTTTTTCTTTTCTTTTGGTGGAAAATTTCGCACATCCGATCACCTCTTCACAAGAAAAACTTCTTTCTGTCATTTCCGCTGCGAAAACCGCCTTTTCTTACCCATTGAAGCCGTACCCATCGCTTGAAAAAAAGATTTCCTATTCTTTTTCCTCTTCCCCACCAACCGGTAGAAATAGCAACGTAACTTACTGCACACAAGCAGCACACCCTTTGGATACTCACACACGCTATTCGCTGCTAGATCGAAGTTATAACCGAACGATTATTCCTGGAAGAAAAAGATGTGTTTTTTCCTCTCTTCTTCCTCTAGGATCTGCTATTCCCTCCAATGTTTGCTTTTTTTCGAGTTTCAGCTATTCAGTCCCCTCAGCCCCTACTATAAAACCACACACCTACAACTCACTCAATGAAGCAGCTTTTTCCAAATCATTGGAGTCAAGCAAGTTTCACCGCAGGCAAATAGCAAGTTCGAGTGGAAATCCTGCTGTAGTCACACCTCCATCACTTATACGTAATGTAGCAGTGATTGCCCACGTTGATCATGGAAAGACTACTCTTGTTGACTCATTGCTTAGGCAAGCAGGATTGCAGGTTTCTTCAGAAAGAATGCTAGATTCAAATCAGCTAGAGAAAGAAAGGGGTATAACTATACTTTCAAAAGTCACTCGCCTTCATTGGGAGGGATGCCTTCTCAATGTGAGCGCTTTTTTCTTGTGTGTTGTTTTTGTTTGCTGTGTTTTGTGGTTGATTTGCATCTTCTACTAGGGTTTTGTGTTTTTTTGCTTTCAATCGTTGGTTTTAGGGGTTTGTGTGTTTTATCGTTTTCAAACATTTCAAGTGTACGTACACTGCTTTTATTTGTTTGGTATACCAAATTGCTTTTACCGCTCTCTCTGCCTCTTGAAGTTTATTGTAGGAGGAAGGCTCGTCTTCAGCTCTGTTTTCCCTTCATTTTTGCTACTTGAGAGAGAGAAATTTGCTTTAAATGCTAAACTTCATTTGCTGAATGCACACAGGTTCACACATTTTTGCCGATTTTCTAGCAATTCGTGTAGTATTGAATCGCTTTTCGGTGTGTGTGATGAAGAATGCCAAAGCGTTGCTTCATCTTCCTATGTAACCAGCAACCTCCAAAACATCAAACTTTTTCTCTCGCACGCAGATTGTGGATACTCCTGGACATGCTGACTTTGGTGGAGAGGTTGAGAGGGTGCTGTCTATGGTTGACGGAGTTTTGCTTCTTGTAGATATAGTTGAAGGTCCCAGGCCACAAACTAAGTTTGTACTTCAGAAAGCTCTTCAGGTAGGATATTGTTGAAGCAGAAATCTGCTTGGGAAACTGAAAAAAATCCTCCTTTTATCATGCAAAAAGATTCAAAAAGGTGCCTTGATCTGGGGTGCTAGCTAGCAGTAGGGGCTATGTGTGTGTAGGGGGTGGCTTGTTTGTGGAGGATGGGGCATGTGTGTGTGTGTAGCGAGTTTGTGTGAGTGCCTTGTGTGTGTGTGTGTGTGTGTGTAGCGAGTTTGTGTGAGTGCCTTGTGTGTGTGTGTGTGT
>JADHZB010001393.1:58667-76803 GCA_015657535.1 Nephromyces sp. MM_2019 | reverse complement strand
CTTGTGTATGTATTGGTTTTGTGTGGTATTGGTTTTTGTGTGTTGGTATCGGCTTCTGTGCTTGGGTCTGTATGTGGCTATTAGTGCACGTGTGTGTAGTAATGTGTGTGTTTGTATGCATGTAGGTTGTGATGTGCAAATATGTGTGGATAGTACCTCAGGTGTATCTTGCCATTACTTCAGATGTGCACTTTTGTAGCTCTTTGTTCGTGTGTACGCAGCTATTTCTTCCTAGTACTTCAAGTGGCTGTGTATGTGTGTCTGTGTGTGTTGCTACAACTAATGAAGAGGCCTTCTCCCACCTCTCTAAATAGCCTTTGTGCATGTATAGACTAGAGATAGAGCTAGAAAACAAGAGCGAAGAGCAGCATCGACAGAGTCAGGCAATCAAAGAGTTAGAGAAGCTCCTTGAAGATGAGAAAGTAGCAGCTAGTACGTTCGATAAGAGCCACAAGCTTCTATGCTCTCAGATTAAGAGCTTCTCTCAATCATATGAAGGAGCTCAGAAGAGCTTGATTGAGGATGTTAGTAAGGTTGAAGAGAAGCTGAAGATTATCTTCTCCTCTTTAGAGGGTGTGTTCTACTGTATACACGATGTTCTCCGGCGTGTAGATAAGATCAAAGATTCTATACGAAAGATTAACAGTGGAAAGAGCTGTTTACAGTAAGTGTGTACGTTCGCTCAGTGTCTGTGTGTGGAAAGTTTTGGCGTTTCGACAGGGTGTATCTACACTGATTTTGGGGTAGGAGTGGCATGTGGTGGTGGGCTTGGGTTTGCAGAGGGAAGAGACTGTAGGTAAAGGGGTTGTGGTTGTGTGTGGGTTTGGGTGAAGCAGAATTGGGGTGCGTGGGGGGTTGTCTGTTATATTTGCTGGTATGTGGGAGTTGTTTGCTGGATTTGCTGGTGCGTGGGGGTTTTGTTGTGAGATTTTCTAGCATGTGTGTATTGGATGCATTGTGAGATATTCCATCATCAGTGTGTGCAGTGTGTGTGCGATTTACAACATTTATCTCTGCATTATATGTTGTGTTAAAGTGCAGTCTGCAGGCATATTGCGTGTGGTAATAAACTATAGGCTGTGTGTGCATTGAATCTGTATTGCCATAATCTTCCCTATAGTCTGCATGCGTGTTGTGCTGCAGTATCATATTGTCTGTGTGTGCTTTCATTTAGCTCCCTGCAGACTTGCTGCTGTATCTACACCTCTCTTTCTTCTTATTCATTTTCCATTTTGTTGTTTGTGTGCTTCTCCTGCTCCATGTCGCACACACACTGAAGAGCCAGTGTATGCACACTGTAATGCTTTTTTTTTCTTTCTTTTTTCTGTAAAAACAGGAGAGAGATCAGCGAAATGATGAGTAACCTTAGCTGTTTATCAAAGGACTTATCATCTCCTGAAGATGTGCTAACTGAAGCTTCGCCGGCAGAAGCAGATGAAATTTCAGGTGTGATATAGAGGATTTCGCCATCTTCAGCTATAATCTAATACGTTGCGCGTGCGTGTGTGTGTGCGACTTCTTCAAATTTCTACCGATTAGAAGGGGAGATTCACTGCTTAAAAGCTTAGAAATGAACTACAGAAAGTACTGAAACAAGTAAGAGAGCTACTAGTTGATGAGTTTACTGCAAAAAGGAGGAAAAGCAGCGAAGCAAACCATGAAATTTGCAGAATTGGAGAAAATTTGGGCGTATATTGTTGAGAAGGAGGGGGGTTTGAGGTTGTAGAAGTGTAGGGAGAAGAGGAAGAAGGAGATGAAAATGTGGAGGAAGGGGTGGAAGATGAAGACGAAATATAGAGGAAAAGCAGGTGGAAGGACGAAGAAGAAGAAGAAGAGGAGAAAGACGAAGAGGAGGAGCAAAAATCACAAGGAAGAAGAGGCGAAAGAAGATGACGATGAATAAGATGAAAGAGAGGAGCCAAATTACAAGGAATAAGCAGAGAAAAAGGAATGTTTGATTATTCTCTTCCCAGACTTCGTATTCTGCTGCTCTAAACACCTTCTGCAGTGATTTGTTTGCTTTATGAAGTTTTACCAGCAGCTTTTTGATCATTTCAAAAGTTTTTTTGCGAATTTGATATTTTCTTTGCTTCCTCCTTCATTGTGCATGTGCACAGCTCACTATTTTTCTGCAAAAATATTAGCTTCTTTCCCTTAAAAAGTGGATTTCTGCCTCTAAATCTACTGAAAATGCAGTCTTTTCAAAAATTCCTATTCTTTTTCATACTCTATAACTACAATCTTTGTTTCTCTATATTTTACTTGATATTTGGAGCCAGTTTGCCTTCTCTCAGGACATAGAAGTTCTGTCTATCGGGAGTTTTCACAATTGCTGTGTGTGCGCGTTCTGGGGTGCTGCTCACAGGCAACTTCATTTTGTTAGCGTCGTTTAGCATTTGAGGAAGATACTTCTTTGGATATGTGTGTGTGGAAATCTGAGTGAAGATTTTATGTGTTGGGATCTATTGAGTGCAGTTGTGTGTTGGTTTCTGCTGAATGGATCTATTGGTGTGTGCTCTTGTGTACCTCTGACTTTAGGTTGGTGTGTGGCTGCTCGAACTCTCCAATAATAGAATTACTATCTTCCCATTGCAAGAGAAACTCCTTCAATCTCGCACACACGAAATCCTTGTAATCTTACAGATTCATTCGCTCAAATACACAAGCAGGTGATGGACTAATCACACGCACAGTTTAAAAATCTTAGAAGCGAGCAACACACGAAGTAACCACCCCTTCCCACACACACAATCGGGAAAATAATAGTTTCATCCTCTATGCTTTCAACCCTTCGATACTACTAAAAATCTCTCACCTTTTCGCACCACAAATCCTTGAAAAGACGTTTTTTCTGGAAATCTACGCTTTGCTGAAAGCTTGAGCTACTAGTCTCGTCATTTCCATGCCAACTCGGCTAAAAGCTTCTCATTTAGCTGCTGAGAAGCTGAGGAAGCACATACTTCGTATGCAGTAGAAGAGGTGATGTCGAGTGAGCTGGGGGATGTGGAGGTCAATTCGGGGGGCTGGAGGCTGGATTGAGGGGCGTGTATATTGAGTTAGGGGGTGTAAGTAGGGAGGATGGATAGTAATATGGGGGTGCGAGCTCACTCACTTAAGGTGGTGCAATTTCATTCTCCAGCGCTCGCCAACGTTTCGGAAGCGACGCTATTGGATATACAAGCCGAAGGCGATTATAACGCCTGCGAGTTCAAGAATCTCTCCATCCGTTCCCTCTACCTCACACACACACACACACGCGCTTCCTCTCTCGATGTAAAAATCTGGAAACTCGAATTTAACGTAAATCCACCAAAAACTCGCCGAATGAAGGCGAAGAAAAAACCACCCCCCCCCCCTCCAGAAGCTCAGCCACGGACCCATCATCCTCCTGCGTCTTCCCTCTTCATCACCCCAAAAAGTCCTACTCCTTCTCTTCCTCATCAGCGCCTTATTCAATATAAGTGCACCTAATTCCCCTCTCCCCCCTCTGCGAAATTCTCCGCATTTTCCACGCTTTCGCACTACCGACAGATTTGCACAGAGTATCCCGCCGCAATTCGCTGTTTTCTCCCTCCTCATAAAATCTGACGTTTTCCTTCGTTTCCCCAACAAAAATATAAAAAAATACTAGGGGGTATAAGAGGGAATTCGCACATAGTGTGTTCCGCTAATTATGAAAAGCATTTTGCAGACTGTGTGTTCCAAGAAGAGTAAAAAGGAATTCACACACACAGAATGTTCCGCACACACACACTCAAGGCATATCCTAAATCTGCCAGTTTTGAAGGTTTCGCACGTTCAAAACACGATAAAATCATCGATCTAGCTACTTTTTTGTAGATTTCTGCGTTTCGATTATACTTTGGACAAACTTTGACGTTATCTCCCCTGGAAATCTTCTTTTTGATTGGAACCCATTGAGATATCCGGAAAATTCCTTTGAAATTTCAGCGCTGTAAGCGTCCCTCTTCTTTGCGAAATTTATGTTTATTGTTTTTTTAAGGGGCTTAGCAGCTTTTGTGTGTTAAGAAGGCGATATTTTGGTGAAGTCTCTGGTGTTGGGATGAAGGGGGAAGCAGCAATTCTTGGAAGGGGCTCTTTTTTTATTTGAAGATGCCGGCAGTGTGTGGAAGTGGGAGAACGTGTATGCTTCTAAAAGGGGGAGTGCGTGTGGAAAGGGGAGTACGCGTGTGTTTCTAGAAGTAGAAGTTTGTGTGTGTAAGTCTGTGTGAAGATGAATCGGTGTGCAATTTTTTGTTTGCGTTTTTCTCAAAAGCTTAGCTTTTGCAGGAATTACAAGCTTTTGCTAGTCTGTATATGTATTTGTGCGATTTTTTGCTATTAGGAGGCAAATCTCTGGAAGGAGCAGTTTTGCTCCTCCAAGAAGTCTGTAAGACCATAGAGATTTTGTGTGCTTTTTTGATGAAAAATGGGGAATGCGCTGTCTGCTGAAGGCTCAAGCCACTTTCCTCCTCTTCAAGCAGCAAATTCTTCAGAAAATGACAAATCCAAAGCTGCTAACTATCTGCTGCTGTTACTGAGATCTTATGATGTTTTCTGTGTGGTTGATGGGAAGGAGATGATGAAGTGGAGTAAAATGGAATATGAGGAGAAGCTGCTGGTTGAATTGAAAAAAGGTGAGCTTTGGTGTGCATGTGCGGGAGTGTGTGTGTGGAAGTGTTGGTGCGACTGTGTTTTTGAGTGTGTTTGTATGCGTATGTATGTATGTTTGTTTTGTGAATTCTCCCTCTGCTTCATGTGTGTGTGGATATTCCCCTTTTTTTCAATCGTTCGCTCCATGAATTTTCATAAGGAAAATGATTTGATACTTTAATTTTTATGCTAAAGAAGGCGAATTTGTGCTGTAACGTAGCTTAGAATATTGAAGATGCTGACTCTAATTAGTGTGTGTGCAAGCTGCTTTTCCATTGCATGTCTGTTGGAGCTTAATACTCAGCTTCTCAGCTAACTGATGTTGCTTTTGCTTG
Organism: Nephromyces sp. MM_2019; assembly: GCA_015657535.1. NCBI lineage: Eukaryota > Apicomplexa > Aconoidasida > Nephromycida > Nephromyces > Nephromyces sp. MM_2019. Next base: position 71,815 of record JADHZB010001393.1, on the reverse strand, counting down.
CTTTTTTCTCTGCAGCATTTTACTTTGTTTTCTTCTTTTTTTTCTTCTTCTTCTTCATCTTCTTCTTCATCATCTTCTTCATCTGTTTCTTCTTCTTTTTCTTCTCCCCTCTCATTCCCTCTCATTCTCTCCTCGCCTACCCTCTTCGTCTCCTTCCTCTTCATAAATTCCTGCTTTTTAAAACTTTAAGCTTCCTTTTTCCCTTCTGTTCAGTAAGTATGATGTACGGTACTATCAGTGAGGTAGACTCCTTTTCCTGTACTACCCTCTATCCTCTTCTTTGTAAGTTTTCTCAGGTTTTTGCTTCTCATTTTCCCGCTTCATCTATTGCAAGCATTTGCTACTTTTTAGATGCAAATCCTTGATTTTATAGCTTTTGTTGGAATGTGTGTGCCTATATGCTTTTCAAGGCTGCTACCAGTGTGAGCACCTTTAAACTCCTCTGAAGTGAATGTGGTATTTTTTTTTATGTTTTTTTGTGATGTGTGTGAGTTGGTGTGTGCATCTTTTGCTGTCTTCATGCTGTGCGTATGTGTTTGTGCGAATGTCCGTGTGTGCTAATGTGCGTTTTTATGTCTGTGTGCCTGTTTGTATGGTTTCTGTGTGTGCCTTTGCGTATTGAGCTGTCTCTTGTTGAGCATAATATCATTGCGAGTTTCTGTTTTGAGTGTACATACAGCCTGTTGATGGAATTTTCATTTTCTTTGGGATATTCATGCAAAATTTGCGCGTGTGTGCATTTTTTGCGACTTCGATTGCTTTTTGCTTATTACAGCGTTAAAGGTGTGATTTTCTCTGTGAAATCGCGGATATCTGCTTTTTTTTAGCACTATAAAGAAGTTTTTTTGAGAACATTTTAATATTCTTCTTTCGTCTGTTTGAGTATGTGTATGTGCAGAGATGAAAAATTGCTTTTTTTAATATTTCACCATTAAAATTGACTAAGTAAGATGATCTGTTAAAAACAGATTCATAGGGATGCATAGGGGCCCACACACGCACGCCTACGCACACACACTGCCGCACCTGAGCACGTTTAAATGCATAAGCAGATGTGCATGTACACACACACACACCACTATCCAGACATACATAAATACACTTTACATCGAGGAAACTACCCTACAGGCAAGCACACAGATATTTGACCTCTAATCTTAAAGCAGGCGGAGGCCTATTTTCTCTTCAATAAATGTGTGTGCGTATAAGGATTTGAAGAGGAATACTCTTTGAAGCTTCATGTGTGTAAAATTAATGAATGTACGTACATTGTTCATAGCTTTGTTTACTTCTTACTCAGTTCATTCTAATAATGAATATGGCTATCTAAGGAAACTCATTGCTTTCTTTATCAAGTGCTTAAGAGGTATGTGTTGTTTTTCCTTGCAATTCTAGCTTATATGTGTTGTGCGTAGTGTGTGTAGCGTGTGTGTGAGGAGTAGGGGGAGTGTGTGGTGCTCATGTTATGTGGGTACTGTTCGTGGTGCTTGTAATGTGTGCTCTCTTTTGTTTGGTGTGTGTGTATGCTGCTTTGCAGCTTTTTTCTGGCGCGCGCGTTTACCTTTTTTATCTGATTCTGCGTGTGTCGTGTGTGCGGCGAGTGTGTCTGTGGTGCCTGTGTGCGTGATATCTGAATGCCTTTTTTTCTTTTCTTCATGGATTAGTTCTACGCAGGTTTTGCACTGCAAACTGAACTGAAGATCTTCATCTTCTACGCGATTTTTTGCCTTTTCGTCGAAGCACCCAAAATGGTTTTTTCCCATCGAAGAAATTCGCACCCATTAGAACCAATAAGCAGACACACACACACACACACACAAACGTACTCTTAACACTCACAGACTTGCGAGAAGATTCTGAAGACTCCATTCACGATAAGTTGAAGGACTGGACTTACAGCTGTTTAACGAGGATGCTGAGGAATATCATCATCCTTTTATGCACCAAACACACAGTAGGCGACGTGATATATAGCCTGGAGTATGCTCAGACTCTACTCCCTAGCTCCACATTGATGCAGGAGCCTGGAGGTAAGCATATGCAAAGGGGAGGTAAATATACACGCAGAAACGCACGCAGTGATGCACACGCATTCAGAGAAATACACACTAACGCAATTACAGACACAATCCCCGCATACCGATGTACACATACTTATAGCCACAGATACACATGCACACACCCATACACACAGGGATGCAAACGCAGACAAGTACACACACCCGCAAATACACGCATACGCATGCACAAACACTTACTCTCACACATAGACGCATAATCACACGCTAAAAAGTATAAGCCCCGGCAAATCCACACACACGTGCACGCACACACAGAGCTACATAGACACACAAAGTTACACGAAAATGAACACACACGTACCCACCCACATATCCACCCGTACACACTCACACACATTGTTTCCTAATCTTTTTCATAAAAACTAATCCTCTTTGATTCACTTTTAAAGTTTGAAGGAGTGAAGACATCTTCTCACATCCCGCTTAACAGGTATCTTCTCGCATAGCTTGCCGGTGAGAGTGTGATGCCTATGGTGTGCAAGCAGATGCTAACTAAAGCTGTGTGCGCAAAAACCATCAGACGATGTCCAGTGGTAATCTCTTTTTTTTCGTTGCATTTTTGATGTTTTTGCTGCAGAAAAACAACAGAATACCCCCTTAGAAGATGATAAAGTGAGCGACTTATCTCTTTCTGTAGTGATGCCGTTGGAAGGAAGACAATCCACACACGCTACTCCTCCAAGTGATTCTTCTGCCTTCGTCACTGCTGTGTTTTCTGAGGCTGCAGCTTCTAGCCAAGCTGCAGAGGGTGTTCCATCTTCTTCAGACTGGGCTTTTCAGTATTCCTCGGTGGGTGCATTGCCTTCTGAAGGCTTACAGCCTTCAGAGACAGCCTCTGGTGGGTTCGAGGCCAACTTCGCACACCCCCCACTTGTTCATAAGAGCTTTTCTGGGAGGGAAAGAGCTGCTTTTACGAGTAAATCTGGTGAAAAAAGGGAAGCACACACGGGAGAGTTTGAGGATGATGCAACACACAAGGAAAGCCATGATGCAGAAACCCCAGCACACATGGAAAACACTGAATTTGATGCAACGCACAGCGCCGCGGCATTCAGGCCGATACGCAAAACCACTGCAGCACACCAGGGCAGCTTGGCAGCTTTGCGTTACACGAAAAAGACGGAAGAAGCTCCTGAAATGTCACTTTCCTTGGAAACAACTACAGAATCAATCCCGGCTCCCGGTACTTATACTAAAGGCTTTGAAGCTTCCACCCAGGCACTGCCTTTAGGTGCACTGAGTCTCAGCACCATAAGTGGTGCTCACTCGGGAGAGCTCCAGAGCAGTAACTCCAGCAGCTTAACCGCGTGTGCCACACACACAAGAACGGAGCTCTCAGCCTCTGGTTTAAGGCTGTTGAAGGCTTATTATAACGATTCTTATGCTTTGAAAGAAGAAGCTTCTTCATCACCGTTTTATCAGCAAGTTTACGGCCATAAAGACTACTCTCAGCCTACTAATTACAGTCAAAATCTTGCAGACTCCAGCGTATTTGAAGAAACAGAAGCAGAATTAATTGAGGATTTCTCCGAATTCTCGTCTTCTTCTACTGGCAGAAACTACATCAGCTTAACTTTCAAATCAAAGCAGTTTTATGTGAAAGTACTGAAAGTTTCGCTTAAGCGAGTAAAGTACGTGTGTGGGTGGTGTGTGTGGAAGATCTTGGGGTTGGTTTTTAGTTGCTGCTTGTGTGTTAATATGAAGATTGAAAAGGTTATGTGTGTGCGAGGGAATGGCTGCGTTGTTTATTTGGAGGTTTTGGTGTTGTGGTGATTTTTCTGTGTTTTAGGACGAAATTTTCCTTATATTTCTGCTGTGTGTATGTTGTATGTTGTCTATGTGGGAGTATGCTATGTGTTGTGCATTTTTTGTGTGAGGAAGTGCCTTTCTCTGTGTGTGGAAGTTTGTTTCTTTGTTTCTGAGTGTTTGAAAGTATATTGCTGCGTCCTTCTGTATGTGTCTATCTATATATATGAGAATATGTTTCTGCGTGTGTTGTGTGTGTCCATTTATTTTTGTCTAATATCTCAAATCTTTGCGGATTAATAGCTTCAGCCTAATAGTGAGATTCTACCGATTTTTTTGCTAGTTTTTACTCGCAGATTTTTGCTGGAGGACTGGTTTAATAGGCATTTTCCTCAGTATCTTTGGGTGTTGAAGAATAGGCAAGTTTTGACGTTTTTTCTTACGTTTTTTGATTAATTTTCTCTATGGTCTTCTTCCTCTTCTTGGCTTATAATTTTGACATTTTCTGAGAACATCTACTGTTGATGCTTGGCTTTTTGGAGTGAAAAGGCTTTAGGCTGCTTTTTCTATCATCTAGCAGTCTTGATGCTTTTTTCTGTGGTATGCGTGTGCATCGGTAGTATCTGTACATTAGTTATTAATTAATGAAGATTTTAATGGGTTTCTGTCTTGTGTATATATGTGCGTATTATATCTGTTTGTCGTAAGTATGAGTTTTTCTATCTACTTCTCTGTTTTTTTCTGTCTATCTACTTCTCCCTTTTGTGTGTATGTATCTGTTTCTCTGTATCTTTTTTTCTTTTTTCTGTGTTTATCTCGTCTTATGTGTGTGAAATCTCTTCCTCTTTCTTTTTGATATTGCAATACCCACTAAATGTGTGTTTTTATGGCATTCTCGCTCTTCCCGGCGTTTCTGAGGCTGCTGATGTTTTGTTTTTTCTTTACTTTTTAGGGGATTTATGCTCAGAACCTTCCACACTGGCATTACTTTCGCTCTTTCTGACTTACCAAACTTTCTGTATGAAGCAGAAAACATGAAAGAGTTTTACATTATCCCATTAGGGATAGCAGTTCCTTCCAGCTGCTTTAATGAGGAAGGTTTACCCATAGCTCTCGCTTATTCCACGTCAAGAGACTTAATTTACGAGGTTTTACAGCTTTTTTTTCGATTCTCAAAGTGTGTGTGGTTTGAAACTAAGTGTAAATGTGTGTGTGTGTGTGTGTGTGTGTATGTTTGTAGCCATGTGTATGTGTTGCCATGTGTTTGCTTTTATCTCTGTGCTTTTCTGTGTGTGCTTTTTCTCAATTTAGTATAAAGCAAAACTTCTAGTTCTTGTGTGTGTGTGTGCTGAAGGTCTGCGAATTTTGTTGCTCAACTATCCAATTCTTTGAGCTGTGTTTACCCTCCGTGTGTCATGACATTCACTTGAATCTCCTGGATATTCTGCTGGCTCTCTTTGGAAAAATATCTCCTTCCACTTATTGTCAGCTTTCTCGGGGTAGGCGAGCATGTTTTGGTGTGTGGGGTGCGTGGGATGCGTGGGAGGTGTGATTAAAAAAAGATGAAGATGGAGAAGAAGAGGGCAAACACTTGCTTAAAAAGAATAGGGAGAAGCTAGTGGATTCTTTCAGAGAACCTCTTCAACTGCGATTTTATTAAAACCTGCATTTCTTTATGGTTTAACGTATTTTTCAATGCGAAATTGTTTACATCAACACACTTAAAGCCTTATCTTCATTTTTTATAAACCTTTTAAAGGCTTAGCTTTCTGGAGTGTATGTACACTCGTTTCTTTGTGCAACTTTTTCTTTTTATACCTTTAAAATGGAAATTTTTCGAGAAGATTTCTTACTTTTACTCGATTACCATACACACAGTACGTACACCCTACGGCCTCTTCTGTTCAACATTTTCGCTTCTTTTACGCGTCACAAACACAAAAAACGCTGAGACTTTAGCCATAACCGTTTGGCTTTGAATAGTTTTTTTGCCTTTCATTCCTGTTTACTTATGAATACAAGGCTCATTTGTGTGCGTGCGTATGTGCGTGTTCGTATTTGCGTACGTTTGTGTATACATGCGTGGATTCGTGGGTGTGTGTGCGTGTGTGTGATTGTGCATATATATTTGCATCTGTTTATGTTTGAGTTTGGACCTGTGTACGTTTTTGGGTGTGTGTTCATCCATGCGTGCGTGTGTGTACGTGCATATTCCTTTTTTTAGTTGAAAAACGCTCCTTTCTTTCCTACACACAGAGAACAGCTTATTTTTGGCTTCTTCGTCCCGATCGAGCTCTATTCCTATATTTTACTCACATACGAAGCAGTGATTGCATGTATCTCTATTTAAAAAGCAGCCTTTTTACCGTATAGCTCGAGCAAGCGCACACATGCACACAATCGTTTAAAATTATACACACAGTCACACTCGCCTACCCCCATACCCCTCACCTCCAATTCCCTGCTAGTTCACATGATGAAACACTTTCAAAAGTCCATTTTTATAACAGCGCACATTCCATCCTTTTCACTACATCCCCCCCTCCGATGTGTGTGTAGCTGCCTAACTACCCCCCCCCCTTCTGTAGCCCTCAATACTCTTACAAACCCTATTTTCTCTTCCAAAAAATCCCCCCCCCGCCCCCCCCCAACTTCCCCCTGTTCTCTACTATACGTATGTACACACCTAAGAGCCTCTCTCGTACAGTCTATAAAGCTCCTCCATGAACGGCTAACGAGCTCTTTTCGTATGTGTGCGCGACTCTGCGTGTATTTCTCAGGTGATGACTTTGCACTGGATGACTGCAGCCACTGCCTAAAGCAACACACGCAGCATTTAAATCTTCAAAAAACTCCAAAACTTCCACAGAAACCTACTTTTCAAGCTTTTGATGGGGATTTTTTGGCAGCTCATTCAATGAGCTTCTCTCCACAGAGCGAACACACAGACTTTGCTCCCCTCTACTACTCCATCCTGCAGTTCCATCAATCTAGGCCTCTGTGTATTACTCCTACAGTAGTGTCTGATGATTCGTTACTGCCTCCCACCATCTTCGTGGACTTGTTCTTATCTATAGGAGAAGCTAGTTTGGAAGGGAAAAAAGATGATAATAGCTTTTATGCAGGTTAGGAGATCCTTTTGATGTAGTTAGATTTCGATGAGTGTATGTGTTTTTTTGAATTAGGAAAGGGTGATATGAGTGTGTGTGATTTAGTATTTGTGATTGTCTGTGTGTGATTAAGAGTGTGTGGGTTTGATTGATAGAGTGTGAGTGTGGTTGTCTATATGTGGTTGAGTGTGTGTGTGTGTGAGTTATTTTCGTGGAGTTTCTAGCGTTTTTTCTGTGTGTGCATCCCTGTATACGCAAAGTTTAAAGAGCAGCGCTGTGTGATGTACGAGAGAAATGCGTTACGTACTCTCGTAGCTTAATGAAAGGGAGGAATCTGTTTTTGTAGGTAGGATGAGATGGTAGTGGTATATGTGTTCTTAGGCACACTCATTCCAGTCGCACACACACCCATACACAAAAACACAGAGATAACGCGCACTCAATCACCAAGACTGGCACACATAGACAATACACAAATAATACACCCCAATACACACGGGAACCAACACCCACCAGCACACACCAGCACACACCAACACCCACCAACACCCACCAACATCCACCAGCACAACACACAGATACCCTTCTTTGATGCTTCAGATTTTTCCGGCTATTTGTTGAAGCTAGCACAACTAGCAAATATAAGCAACGTGATGCTAGGAGATTCGCCTGTGCTCACACACAATGGAGTGTGGCTCTCGACTGGCTACTTCTCAAAACACCGACTGCCTAGCGGTAATCTACTGGGAAAAAGTCTTTCACGGAGTGATACGCCTTCACACACACACGCACAGTCTCCCTCTTTGATTGACTTACTGTGCGATAAAGGCTTGTTTATGCTCGTATTGCTAAACTATGCAACCTCTTTAGAACTCCCTTCGTATGCTCCAGCATCAAAGTGGAACCGCAGAGACGTTATTTTACGTTTTAATCAGGTAGGAGTGTCTGTGTGAGTTTTGTGTGTATTTGTGTGTGCGAATATGTGTGATTTTTTGATTCTGATTGTCTATGAATGCATTTTGTGAGTGTGTGTGTGTAATTTTGATTTTTTTACCTTATTTTAAGAGCTCACTGCTTCATCCTCAAGATTTTTAATGCAAGGTTATCTTTTCTATTACTTTATAAAATTTGTTTTTAGCACATGCATACACATACAGTCGTGCATGCATATTTACGCACGCACACTCGTAGCTGCATATATTCACGCAATCATTTATATATATGCACCCCGTCCACATGGACACCCACACACATGCACAGCTCTGAGCATACTCTGAGACTCTTAAAAAACGCCTAGCTTGCTCAACCTTCAGCCTATCTGAATCATTGCTTCTATTAACTTTCTCTGTTTGAATGCATAGTCTGAATCCTCCATGCACTACTATTCTAAAATGAATTCTATGCTCTGTGTATTGCCCATGCTAAGATGCTTTGCTTTCCCTGTATATAGGGAGAGCATATGCTTTGAATATGCTGCGTTTAGCATACCCGCACCCGGTGTATGTACGCCTATGTGTCTTTCACAGTATTTACTTCTTGAAGGAGGGATTTTCTCACAAATTTCTCGTTTTTAGTGTATTTCTTTGATTTGAACATTGTGAAACTGGTAGAAACTGCTTTTTGAATGAGCATGAAGAGGATATATAATCGCTCTTTTTTGAGCCATAACCCTGAGTTCTCATCTTCAATGTATTCTGCGAGTTACAGCGTTCATATTCTTCCAGAAAATCTAATTTTTTTGTTTTCCACCATGTATTTTGCTTTGAAGATTCTCTCTTTTTCCGGTTTTTTGTTTATTTTTTAGCTCTTTGGTATTTTTTTCGATTTTCTGCACTTTTTTGTGTTTTTTATCCTCTGCTGGGTGCTCTCTTATTGTTTTCAACTTTTTTTGTGAGAAAATTGCAGTTCTCTGGGTACCGCTAGGGCTTTTTGTGTGTGTGGGAAGCAAATACTGGCTTAAGTACCCTCTGTACTGTGTGTTTTTCTATTGATTTCCACTTTCCGTGTATGCATACTTTTCCAATTTTTTCGCGCTACTCCTATTCCGTGTGTGTGTGTTCAAAAAGCCCTCATTTAAGCCTTGCTTCAGTGGAATAGCTTCTCCAAGGCGTTCTACCATGTGGATACCCTCTCTGAAGACATACGATTGGTCTGCTGGGACTTCCATAGTGGAGCCCCTAAAGTCGCTTCTGAGTTTTCGACTGCATATTTGATGCTGCCTCATGCTTTCTTCAAGTACACACCAACTAATAGCCTCTTTCCGCTGGCTTTCTACACACTTTTGAGCAGAAACAAGAGCTTCCTTGAAACCTGCTCAAATAATGATGAAGTTTTCTGTAATATCGTCAGAGCTATTACCAATTACTTGGAGACTTGCCTAGTTGACTCAAAGTCTAGAGGTGCGTGTGGGCATGTGTGGTTGTGATTCTTTGGCTTTGGGTGTGTGTATGTGTGTGTATCTTTGTCTTTACCTGTGTCTCTGTATGTCTGTGCATTTCTTTCCGTGTGTCTGTATCTGTGTGTCTGTGTGTCTGTACAGCTCCGCCGGTATGTCTGTATCTCTGCTTTTTTGCCCGCATTTCTTTGCCTGTGTGTCTCTTTTCATGTGTGTAATTGCCCCTCTTTCTCTCACCCTGCCACTCTTTTTTTGCCTGTATGTCTTTCCACATTCCTATCCCCTGTTCCTATTCTAACTCCTGTACGTTTACTTTTTTGTGTGTGCGCAACTCTTTTTAATCCACTTGCAGTTTCTCCACATCCTCTCATAGAAGGAAGTTTTTCGCTCTTCATCTCTAAAATTTACCCTAAACTTATCATCAAAATCTACTTTCCATAGCTGACTGAGCACGCACCTCTGCTGCTATAATCCTCTCATTTTCAGTGTATGTACACTGCTATTTTTTCTTCTAGAAAAAGCCCTAGTATTACGGAAACTCTAGAATAGGGTTTTCTCTGCTGAAGTTGTGTTTTCGTGTGTGCGAATTTCACCTTTTGATTTTTCTTGGGAAAACTTTGCTTCTTTGTAATTAAGCCTTTTTAAGTTGCCCGTGAGCTGCTTTAAGCTGCGTCTTTCTCTCAGGTCTTGATGAAGAAGCGAATGAAGACATTCCTGTGAATACCCAATCATCTCCAAGAGAAGCAGAGAACACCCACCCAGCTGTTGTTTCTACTCTAATTTCTACGCTCTCTCTCTTGATTTTATTCCGAGGAAGAAGCTCAAAATCCACACAAAAACTGTTGGAGCAGGTGCTTAAAGGAAAAAAATTTGGTTTTTTTCGCGAGAAAACCGCTTTTTTTATGTTTAAAAGACTTTTTCTGAGAGTTTTTTCTGTTCAAGAAAAGTTTGTGTGTTCTTCTTTGGGTTTGATAATATGGAGATGTTGGAGTTCATGGTATGCGCTTTTTAGTGAAGACGCTTGAGCTGCTTAATGTTTATTCTAAGTGATGTGTGTTGTGTGTGTGTTGTGTGTGTGTTGTGTGTGTGTTGTGTGTGTGTTGTGTGTGTGTTGTGTGTGTGTTGTGTGTGTGTTGTGTGTGTGTTGTGTATTTTGTGTTCTATTGTGTTATGTTGTATGTTTCGTGTGTGTTGTGCGAGTTGTGTATGTGCTGTGTTCTGCTGTGTAGTGTCTTGCGTGTATTGTGCGTGTATTGTGTGTGTTGGCGCGCTGTGTATTTGATGTTTTTTGAGTTGTCTGTTTTTTTTGGCTGTATAAGGCATGTCTATTGTGTGCTACTCTCTTTCGCTGCTTTAAACTTTTATATTGACTATTTTTTGTGTTTTGTTTGTGGCATTATAAGGTGTGTGTGTGTGTTTTTTTTTTCACATCTCTCTTTGTCGTTTCATGATAGGGTGTGGCATTATAAGGTGTGTGTGTTTTTTTTTTCACATCTCTCTTTGTCGTTTCATGATAGGGTGTGGCATTATAAGGTGTGTGTTTTTCACATCTCTCTTTGTCGTTTCATGATAGGTTGTGGCATTATAAGGTGTGTGTGTGTTTTTTTTTTTTTTCACATCTCTCTTTGTCGTTTCATGATACCCCAAAGCCGAAAATTATGAAGAAAGAGCTACCAAATGTCCAAAATCCATAAATTCATCGTTTTTTGCCTTTTTTCTTAACTAAAGATTCTATTATCGCTACTTATTGCGTAGAAGAAGGAAAACTTTTCTTTAAAAGCTATAAAATGATGTTTTATGCTGCTTATCTTTGTTTTTTACTTCTTTCAATGTAAAAAATGGCTTGCTACATTTCCTTCTTAATTTTGATTGTAGGCAATGAGGTCTCTACACTTTGACCTGGTTTCCAAGCAACATATGAATATCGCAAGCATCACGACTGCTACTGCTTGCCGGCTTCTCTCTAGGTGTGTATGTGTGTGAGATAAAAGATGAGAGGTTTTTTCTTCATTGCATTATGTTCGCTCTAATATAGCATTATGCTTTTGCTTTTCTGCCTTTTCAGAGATCTTTCGACTTGCAATGATCCTTTTTTTCAAACTATATGTTTTGGGATACTAGCATGTATCGCTCGTATCTCCGAGAGGCTTCATTGGTAAGGGTGATTCAGGAGACTGATGCAGCTTTTTTTTGCTCCCTTATGAAGAGGTCTTTTCATGAAATTTAGATGAAAGTGTGTTTATCCGCCCAAAAGAATTGTTTTTTGGTTTTTTCCGATTTATTTTTTGCTTTTATGCTTTGATACTTTGTAGCCTGTTCTCTGTGCATTATTGGAGCTTTTCTGTTATTTTCTTGATGCTTTTCTATGAATTTCCTGCTTTTTTAACTTTTTTTGAAGCACAATCATCGCAACCTTGTATGTTTTAGCAGCAAACTTGCTTCAAAGATTTAGCTGAGCTTTTTGCCACATGACTGCTTGTTTGGACCAGTTTCTGATTTGCTTTTTCTCTTCTTTCTCTATCAGTTTGCCCACTTTTTTCAGTATCAATTTCTTTTCGTGGATTTAACGAACTTCGCAGGTTTTTTGCGTCTTTTTCACTTTTTTTTTGTGTTTTTAGCTGTATTTTTCAGAATTTTCACTCCCTTTAGGCTTTTTTTCATATTTTTTAACGAATCACTTCTAATCGCTTGATTTCAGCGCTTCCGGTGACAAAATTCTGAACATTTCATACTTTTTGACGTAAACACTTGTTTTTATAGTGCGTGCAAAGACTTTCAATCTTTTTTCTCTCATTAGTTTCACCTTCAATGCCTTTTAAGTGCGTGAAACTCGGAGTGGTTGAGGAAGGAGTAGAAGCTTAGTGAAAGCCAGAAATTAAGAGGTCTTTTCTGCTTTTTATTACCTAAAAAAAGGTAAAGCTTCTTCTTCATTACTTCGAGGGGCTTCACTTTGTTAGTGTCTTTTCAGGAATAATGCAGGAAAAATAGATTGCACTGAAGAAGTAAATTTGTTGTGTTTGTATGATTTTGTATGTAGGATTGTGTGAGTGTGCCATTTTTTCTTTCCATTATAACTTTTTATTTGCTCTCTACTTTTTGCTCTCACATGCGTGTGTGTGCTATCTTCAAACGAAGAGTCACCTTGAAACTAAGATTTCTTCAGGTATGCAGCAGATTTGCTAGTAAGTCTTACCCGAAGACTAGCAATACGTTGCCAGCAGACGATAACTGCATATACGGAGGGCGAAAACTTGGGGGCTCCCAAGGAACACGCATCTAGAGTTAGAGACTCTTTCTCTTTTATATGCTTTTTTCTTGAGTTTCGAAGGACTTTCTAAGAGTTTTTGAGGCTTTGAATTGTCACTATGAGGCTGATATATTCGTAGATCGTACTTTTCGCGTACTTCTTCCTCATATTGCTATCTCAATTATTCAGGTTCTTTGGCTTTTTATGGTGTGTGAGAAAATCTTTTTTTCTGGCTCAATTTTAGTATTTTGATGTTTTTCCGTTTGTATGTGTGTGTTGATGCTAAGAAGCTCTTTTATCTGTAATCTGTGTGAATATTCTTTATGTGAACTTGTATGTGCATCTCCCGTACACTTGCGGCATCTTCTGTATATACAGACAGCAACAAACTCATCCTCTTGATAATTCTCTTTGTAATTACATGTACATATGCGTTCACATGTCTGCACACTGAGGAACACACCCAAGCCGACGCATATAGATACACACCAGCACACATACCCACACACACCCACACACACCCACACACACCCACACACACCCACACACACACACACACACACACACAC
>JADHZB010001393.1:6410-58617 GCA_015657535.1 Nephromyces sp. MM_2019 | reverse complement strand
CACACACCCACACCCACACACATCCATCCATATATATATACACCCTTCATCCTCTATCAATGCTCTCTACATTCGCCAACGCATGAAGAATATCCCAGAGTTTTTTGTGTTGTAGTTTTTGCCTATATACACCTTTTGAGTTTATTTCTTTATCTCTTTACTTCCTCTACTGTTTTTTTTATTTGATAAAACTTATCTCTTGTTTGCAGAAATATGTGGAAATCTTCGCTTCATTGTTGAAGATCTTGTGTATCTACCTTTCACCTGGAAATTTGGAAATTGGAGTAGATGTGGTTTATTCTCTTCTTAGGATTTTTTCTTTGGCATTTCTAAAACAGCTGCAAGCTCTTTTCCAAGATACCAAGCTCTTTGGAGAAACTTATCAGTTTGAAGATGCTGCTACAATGAAGGAAAATGTGTGTGCGCATGACTCTGGTGATATTTACAGGGAAAACACGTTTTTGACACGTGATTTATCGTCGACAGTGTAAGTTTTTATGTTTTTGATGTGTTTTATTGAAGAAAAGGAGGGATTTGGGAAAGAATGGTACTGGGGGATGAGAATTTTTTGTATTTTTTCTCAAAGAAGAGGAGTTTGGGAAGAGCAGTAGATGAGGAAGTTTGCTTCATCTTCTTATTGAAAATGAAGAAATAGAAGTGGAAATTTCGATGATTTCATGAGCAAAATAATAGATTCACACGAGATAAAACGCACTAAAACTGAAAAGCAGGTAGTTTGCTTCATCTTATTTCAAGTAAGAGACTCAAAAATCTTGGCTTGCAATCGAAATTTAGCAATGAAGATCAGTTACAACGATTAGCAGGTGCTGTGCATTATTGTATGCGATGCCATCTATTATGTTTACATTCAATTTTTAGAGCTTTAAAGAAGGAAGCTTGCCTACCCTTCACGCCCCTTATGCCCAAGTAAAAGGCACACACATACGGATGAAGCGCACCCAGAGACACCGCCGAAACACTCCTACAAACCATGAAAACACACGCGAGATACTCATTGTTCAAGCGAATCCCTCACCATGCACGAACTACCCGAACATGCCCCTAAAAACACAAGAGCCCTATCCACACAAGTGCTACCTAAGCACAACCCTAAACACCCAAGATTCCTAACAGCACACACACTACCCAAACAGACAAGACTCTTATCAGACACACACACAATGCACACACATCAAAAAACACACGAGATCCCTAAAAATACGCATGCCACCCGCACACCCTCCCTACGCACCAAAAAATACCCCTAGCCCAACACATACCACCCACTTACACCACCTACACATACCTTCCACACAAAATGCCAACTATATGAAGTTGCGGGCATATCAGGTTACCCTAAGCATTACCTCTCTCAAGCTACTCTTTAAATGCTTCATCTTCAGACCTGCTCTAAGAGTATCGATTGATTATCTTATTGCATTGATGGAGTACTTTGAGAATCTGCTTTTCCAAGAGGATTTAACAGAAACTGAATCAGTAAGATTACAAAGAGCAATAGAGTAGCTTCTAAGCTTTTACTGTAGGGTTTCTAAGTGATTTGTGTGTGTATTTGTGAATCTCTTTGATCAGGATTTCACTAAATTGTAGATGTGAAATGTATCCGTGTGTTGAGTACTTAGCTGTGACATTTCTTGCAATTAGCTTTGAGGCAATTTTAGGAGGGCTATGTGTACTTGTGTGCGTGTTGGAGTGTATGTTGGTGTGTTCGAGTTTGTATTGGCGCATGCGTTGGAGTGTATTGGTTTGTTTGTTAGTTTGTGTGTTAGAGTCTGCATTGCTGTATTTTTGAGTGTCTGAGTGTGTTGCGGCGTGTTTTGGTATCAAATTACATTCTGTGTTGGTGTGTGCTGATTTAACTCTACACCTTCTTTATTCTATAAACATCTCCCACTTGTGTGTGAGAATTTCACGTGCTTCAAGTAAATCCATGTTTATGGGGGAGCTTTTCTCGAAGACTCTTATTTTATGCGTTGCGAAACTCTTATTTTGATTTCTTATCTTCAAATTTTGTAATAAAAGAAGTATTAGATTTTTTTACTTCTTGCTTGATTTAAAAATTTTGAAGAACATTTCGCAACATTATAAGCAGCCTTTTTGTACTAGTTTGCTTATAGTCTGACACACTAATGAAATATCTTCATCTTCTTAACATGGTTGCAAACCTGAGCGAATGGCAGCATATACAGCCCTTCGCGGAGAGCTTCTCTTCACTGATGAATTTCGCTATCCTAAAGTCTTCAATGAATTTTGCCTTTATTAGGAAGAGTCAGTTAGACTGCGGGTACAAGAAAGCCTGGCCGATATCTTTGTGAATGAGTCGGATATTCTTCAATTACATTCAAAAGTAGGATTTTCTTAATGTAAAGCAGCGATTTTTCCTGTATTTTTAAGCTTTAGAGCTCTTTTTTCAAGTTTTTTAGTAAATTTCTTCCTCTTGTTTACTCCTTTTATTATATTATTATGTTTTTCTATAATTTGCGGAAAACTTTATTTTTCTGAGTTAAAAATGATTTTTTATTGTTGAATTTGGACTCCACGATATTGAATTTACCTTTTTTGTTGCCATTAGATGTATAAAAGCTGCATGAGCGCTGGGTTTTGTCTTTTTTGCTAGCATTCTTTGAAGACTTATGTAAGACGTTTCAGTACTCTTTAGGTGTGTAATTTTTGTGAAATAGTTGATATTAGATGTATTTTTATCCCCTTTTTAACTAAAATATTTTGCACCGTATTTATAATATTCCTGTATTTTTGTTCATCTAAATTTTTGAAGATATATGAGTTAAATAATTGTAAATTTGTACCATTTTACAGCTATTTTATATCTAAAAATTTTTTTGCATATAAAACGAACTTCGCTAATCCCTGTTTTATCCATTTTTGGCAGAGAATAACAGGATCACGCATCACCTCAGTTATAAACTCTATATTAAAGATTATTTTGTTGTCATCTCTTGTTTAATTCTGCTTACTTTTTTCCGATTTCCTTTCCTTCACTACATTTCAAATCTATCTTTTTGTTTTTTATGCTGATTAGCTTACTCTGCACGCCGTGAATGTAAAAAAAACACACATACATACGCATGAGCAGCATTCTTTAGCACTCTTCATCCACCTTGTAACCCTTTAACTGCAGGATATTTGACTGACTGAGCTCTTTTTGTTTTGAAGCTGTTGTTTGTGTGGATACCGCTGGTGAATCATATGCTAAGCGGATTTTTTTCATTTTCCTCGTATATATGCTTTTAATGTTTTTGCACCACCTTTTCATGTTTCTACAGTTTGCAGAAGTTTCTGTACCATCTTGTGATCTCAAGTTTGCCGAAACACTGGATTCCGCCTCTTTTTTTTTGCCGATCTCGTGGAAGTCACTATACTTTTCACAAGTTACCAGTCAAAATTCTGCTGGATTTCCTAATGTTATACTCTTATCTGACCATCTATAGCTTAAGCTGCCTCATTTTGATATGTGAGATACACTTCACCTCATGCTCTCAAACGTAAGACCTTAAGTTTTAGCGCATAAATATAAACAGCCTCACAAATAGGCGTAACATTAAAGTGCAATGGAGTATTCCTTCTACCCGCGTGTGACTGGCCTAGCGGTAGCATCTCCAAGCGTTTGCGAAAAGCTGTCAACTTTAGGATTATACAGGTTTGAGGCGCCGAATTTTCGCAGCCATCTGACATCTACTTATTGTGGTAATCTGAAAAGAATTTATTACGCTTTAATCATTGAGACCTTTATTGAGGAAGGTTTCGCTTCGCTTATGCTTATATTATAAGGGTCCCAGGGGTGGTTCATGCGGGAAATAATGTCTTCTTACGTTTTGTATACAGGGAACTCATTTACTTGAAGGGAGCAACGTCAATTATTTAAATTTGGCCTGAAGTTTCTTAATTTTAGCTTCGCATATGAAAGTATCATGTAATATCAATTATACATGATTAAGCGCTTGGATAAAATACGCAGCAATGTTTAAAGCATAGAAACTTCACTAGTTCCCAGAGTTGCAGCTTCTTGGAGAACCAGCGATTACGCCAGCTTAAAGAATGTGACATTAGGGTAATGTGTGAATATGAGAACCTCCAGTTCAAGCTTGGCATTGCATCGTAGATGTAAAGACAACGTTCGAGTACGGCTAATGCTGTAAAGTACTTTTTGCAGCCCTCTTCCGTGCTATTCGCTACTGTACTTAAGAGCGGTTGTGATGTTATCTTGGAGTAAGTCTGTTGGCATTCAAATAATAGATTTACCACTTCAAATGCTGGAGTTATCATATCTAATGACTAGTCATTAGAATCTTTTTATAAGCTTTAAGGTGTTGCTGGCGCTACTACATAGCGCTTGCGAGTTTTCTATATTTATTGGTCATATTGCTCTTATCAGAAGTGTACGGGAATCGGTGTATGTGACATATTCTTCATCATATGCATAGCTTTAGCTTGTGTAATTTTGAGCTGAATGGTGTAATGATGCTTTTCAGCATCACTAGTCATTTTTGAGGAAGGCGAAAAAGCGGACTTCTGGGAGGCGGGCACAAAAGTAAATGGCTAGGAAGAAGCAGTAAAATCTTTGGAGACGCTACCTAGAGCACACCCAGATTAGCTATTTATAGCTATTTTTCCTCTTCCAATTTTTTTTTGTCTTGCCATGAGCAAACTTGGCCTATGTGCAGCTTTATATCGCGCGCTAATTACCATAAGATAGCTGCTTATTGGTTGCCACCATCACTGAATTGCAGTATCGTAAAGAAGGATTCCGACATAGCCTATAAAACATACTTTAGGAGCTTTTTCGTATCTTCTTTAATTCCAAGCTGGTGTGAACAACGAATCGCGACCAGGATTTTTTTTATATAGCTAAATTGCTCAATGATTGCCTGAAGGCTCGTTTGACAGGTTCATGAACTACTGATGACTGGAAAATTGCAGCCGGTAAGCTTACTTATTTTATCTTGCCGGGCAGCTCGATTGACAAAAGCATTGAGTATGAAAGTTGCCCCTGCAAGCTTCATTCTTGCTGGAAGCACCTTAAGGTACTATCTAAGTGTTCGCTCCGAGGAAGCTGCCTGTTGCCAGGGTGACAATGTGCATGCCAGGGTTTACAAGTTTAAGGACATATTTTGAATGTTAGCAGTAGCAGCCCGTCGCCGGCATCCTAGTATATGTTGTGCTTATTTGACATCGTCTTGGAATGCCCCGCGTTGACTTTCAGAGTCAACCGGCTGTGGTGCCAACAGTTGACCATATGGCTAAAAGCGAGCGGCGAGGCATTTGATCCTACATCGCCTAGATTGTGCAGTGCCGCCGATATCACTCTTACGTAGCACTTGACATTTATTCTCGTACATCCATGTCATTGCGTATTCGTGGTACCCACACTGGGTAGTAGTTTGGTACGTTCCACCTACATGGCGCGCTCTCAAGCACGATAACTCCTTGGCAAGGGCATTCTTAGCAGTGCACTTTACTTTCTAGTAGAATGTAAGCCGGGAGGCTTCCTTTCACCGTTTCCTGGTACAAGATTAGCTAGTTGCACGTCATTCAAGCGGTATAATACGCGCTGCAGTAAACGAAGTCCCAAATATTTTTGACCGTAATAACGCGCTGCGAGGACACCTGGGTGATACAATGGTCTCTACGGACATGTGAGCTACCCAAGCTGGCTCACTTGTCCAGACTATCTTAACTTTAGTTTTAAAGTGCTTAAAATGAATTGCTCTAAACGTATTTCGTTATGCCCAGTTTCAGCTCTTGCAGCTGCACTTTGCCTCTTCCTGCAACATCTACAGGTTGAAGGAGGCGAAGTGGATACTCAGCATCAGATTTTCCTGCCTAAAGAAGTGAGACTGACCGACAGATCACTTGAATCACCATCAGGAGACAGATTCGTAGTGAAACAAGGTCGGAGCATAAATCATCTAGCGCAAGCCTTTAATTATAACCTGCAAATAGTGCAAAGAATAAATCCGAGTTCTACTTACTAAATATGATCTCATTAAAAGACAAGACCAATAGACCTCTAGAATACTTTTTAGGAAATGCTAAGCCACGTTAATTTTTGAAAAATTTTATAAAGACAGGTTAAAAATATCTAAAATTTTTTTGCACCCCAGGAAAACTTCCATCCACCGGTGTGGAAAGTGCTGGAATCCTCTCTAGCGGGGAAACCTACTTTAGAAACAGCACAACAGGTGCCGGTGCAGTCTCCTCATTGTTTGATGTAATGCCAGTCATTGAAGGAATACAAGCTGGCTTAATCGATGCTGCCCAACTGGACTTCTCAACTGACGAAGAAGATCAACCACCCCTACCACAAATAGGTAGCGCTGAAACTCTTGTATTTAAGAAGTATTCTTTAATATCAAGCCACATAGACCAACAACTTGCTTACCTAACAGCATTCAAGATGGCTTGAAGTTTTCATGCGCATAGTGTGGCATTCACCAAAACCCCAGTGAACTTGTATATTTGCTGGCTAAATGCATGTTCGCTTAAAACAGGCAGTCGTGCCACTTGCCCGGGTGTACCGAAATTTCAAGTGACATGCAACATTGATGAAGACTGCGCTAAGCCGTTTATAAATCCGCCTGCGATATGCTTGAAATCCGGCGATCCCCAGGCTGTTGGCCTGTGCTCAACGGTTTGTAATGGTGGTGCTTCGTTGTGTGGCCCTGGTACTATTTGCACGTCAGTCGGAGGCAATTTGATTTCGCTCTGCCTGGATATATGCCCCCAGGGTAGTTTGGGCACCTGCAGTCAGTTCTGTAACGTTTTACAGTTTTGCGTACAAGAAACTTTCGTTGGAGTGATCACCTATAGCTGTTTACCTTACCCATAAAATATACTATTTTAATTGTTATAAACAGGTTAAGTTCTCCGCTCGATTCTAACGACTTAATACTCCTGCGAGAAATATAACTATCTAAAAGGAAAACGCTTCTAATTATGTATTAAATTTTGCCCTGTTATAATTTTTTTCTTGAGTCTTGCAGCTGTTGTAAGCGAAAACTTGCCATCCCTTTATAAAGTTATAGAGATTTCACTGCATAGAAGGCATAATTAATAACATTTCTAAACTGCGTATTCGTTGTAGCCTTGAGGACCTATTAACAGTCACACTATCTTTAGCCTTGGGGAGCCCAGCCCTCCCAGCATGAACACTTTGAAAACTCGAAATTAGTCCGCGGAAAATTTCTAGCGTGTGAATAACATCACATATTCAATGACTATTCTACAGTGCTCAAATATATTTATTGCTACCTTTAAAGCCTTCCGCAAAGTTGGCGAGGCTTTTTGCAGACTTTCGTCTCAAGAAATAGGGGCACAAATCTTTACTGGAGTACTGAAGTTGCCTTTCATGTTAATGCAGTAATTCCGCAACGCGAATCTAGAATTTCCAGGGTGTAGGTACACTAACTACCAGTTACTCTGAGTTACTGGATACTTAAAGACAACGCAGTGACATTGCCTGATAGCTGCAAGGTACACAACTATTTCAGCCCCAAAAATTAATGTATTGCTTCCAAAAATATCTTCTATAAATTTTCATTGTCTGTGACAGTCAGCGCCTTGCCCCCGCTGCATTCATCTTTTTGAAACATGAAACTGCTTTATTACTTTATAAGTGTGCTCAGTATCGTACTATGCCAAAAAGCATATGCACAGCGTAGCGCCAAAGACTTTCACAAGTTCAACGACTGCCAAGCATCATCCACTTACACGGCGGGGGTTTCCAATAATAGGGAGTTTGATGCTACTAGAGCACTTCAGGCTGGCAGTGGGTACTGGTGCAGCACTGGCTTTCATGCAGAAGAAGTCGAAGGTTGGAAAATTTACTTATTAGCGGCGGTAACTTCTTCTAGCAACAGTCGAAATTATACCCAACCTATTTTTTAGTGACATGGACTGGGTACTTGAATTATCCCGCCCAGATTAAAGGGGTCAAGATTAAGTGGGCATACTCTCCGCAGGTAAGAAATTGGAATTGCGCAAAGCAGGCTGTTGGTATAACTGAAGGGTATTCAGCTAGTCCAAATATCAGTTTCCAGAGATAAGGAAGATTACCACGTTGCTGTACCGTATAAACGGACGCCCAGCGTGGAAGGTAAAATACTAAGAAGCTTGCAACAGTATCCGAGATGGAGTGATCATCGTGCTTGTGAATTTTTTGCAGCTTCATTCGATGAAGACATACTATTTGACCATTCTGAAACCGTCAGAGCCGTGGCCATATACATGAGAAAACCGATTCATGACTACTTTGGCATTAATCAAGTTACTTTGATTGGAGGAGGTGACCCATTGTTCACTCTTATATCGGGAATAACTAGCCCAGCTGGAGACATGTGCATACAAGTAAAGCCTACAATATATACTCAAATATTCGAACATTCTATCTGTGATGCAGGTAGAGAATGGGAAGTTTCAGAAGGAAGGGGCAAATATAGTATTAGCCACGTGTAGACACGCGCTGGCAGTAGGTGACGGCAGAGTATGTAATATGGCCATTCATTCACAGATTCATTGCGTGATACCAAACAGTAACATTGGGCTTATTTAGGAGTTGTGGAAAAGCAATGATAATATGCAGCTTGTGAGCGCATTGTCAAACCCATCGAAGTGTCTCGTGCTTACGGAAGATTCGCGAGACGGTAGCCATAACACTTTTGCTGCTTCGAATATATCCAATCTGTAATTGTCTAGCCCCTGCTCATAGGTGCCGGAAAGCTGGTATTATCTGATTGCGTGAGAGCGTTGGAGGGCTCTAATGGCACTTCCAATTGGACTTTCGAAGCTAATTCACAGTTAAAATTATCGAAGAAGGGATCGCACTGCTTAAGCCAAAAGAAGTTGTACGGAGACTCTGTGGCGCCTATTAATATTGTATCTACAGGCGTAACCGCTTGGAGTAGCAGTAACGCAGATCCACAACATGGTGCCGACCAGGCCATCAACGGTGACAAAACAACTTATTGGGCCTCGAAAGCTTTCGAGGACGCCGGAGAGCACCTTGTGAACTTTGATATTGACATAGGCGAGATTCAGCATTACATCATGACATCTACATTTTCTATTATCAAAGTTCAGTGCTCGTCTGTTCCTCTCTACAGCAACCCAGAGGAAACTCTTAAGAATAAAGATTGATTGGGAATATCCAGCATTTTCTTACATTATCAAGCTCAGTGATGACAAAGTGAATTATGAGTAGGCTGAATCAACGCTGATAATGTTTTTTTCATCATATCCTGTACTACTGGCCTTAGGCAAGTCGCCAAGAACGATGCTAATCCTTCGGATGTGTCGAGCGAAAGTTTGGAAGGGAATTCAGCTCGTTACTTAAGAATTTCACTTTTAAAGCCCCACTCGAAACATGGCAGAGTAGGGGGGAAACTAGTTTACGGGATCCGAAGCGTCAGTATCTTAGTCCAAAATTTAGAATGTATAGTTGAGGATTGCAGTATAGCTGCCAATTCTGATGATGCTCGAGATAAATACTTTGTTGATTACGTGACGGAGTACGATCCTCGCTTAGCTGCCAGGCTCAGCCAGTTAGAGGATGACGTAATATCAAGGTCGAAGCATATCAACTTACTAGTAGAAGAGCTGACAGACGCCATGCCCATAATGAAAACATGCTTAGATGAAAAAAAAGAATATTCTACACGCCTGCAAGGCAGCAAGGAGCAACAAACTTTATTAGAAAAGAAGCTGGCGCTACTGCTGTCGCAAAATAGTTTGCCCGAACCATCGATAAGCACATCTGCGCTAGGTTGGCTATTCGTATTTCATTAATGTTTCCAATATAAAGGGGTGCCATTATTTTCAATCTTAGGTAATATAGCCACTAAACCGGCGGAGGACTGCTTTGAGCTTGGTGATACAGCAAAGAATAAGGTCCCCGGTTTTTATTGGTAAGTGTTCAGTATACAGCATTTGAACACTAATCTTTGAGCTTTATTTTAGGTTTGCACCGCGGTGCGCTCCTGCCCCATTATATGCTTATTGTGACATACAAAGTGGAGTGCTCATTAGGCTACTGGATGGATCTTCCACTCCAGGAGAATACTATGAAAACTCTCTGAAAATTAACGTAGTAGATGATATAAGGCTATCATGTGCCGAAGAAGGCCTTGAGCCCCTAATATTAAAAAGTGAAAAGCAACTTCATGCCATAAAAAATGCGATCACATTAAGCGGTATATTACTTGAAATTTTTTATGAAGGCTTCGCATTTGCATTTGTGAAGATACATTTCTTTAGGATTTCGTGAAGAAAAAAAGGGTATGGTTCCGCTTGCATTTGACTACTCATGCCGTGCCGGAACTTGCTCGGGAAAGTATACGGTATTTTGCTGCTACTCACTTAGCATCAATATGCTCTTTTGTCAGTATAAGAACTAACAGGATTTTTGGGATGGAAATAAAGACGCGACTTCATTGTTCTTGAATGCAAGTCCTCTAAATGCTTTAGAGGGTGCAGACACAGCCGGTAATTATAGAATAATGCAGCTATGTAAGAGATGAATGCTTCGCTGTTTTAAATTTGCTTCTTTTCAGGCCTAGACATTAATACTTTGGAGGTTCAATTTTTTAATCTGAATTCTGCTATAAAAGGCGCTATACTATGTTCTACAAACACTATTTATGGAGAAACTGAAATGTCAGAATAATTAAGCAATAAGCTTTAAGAAAGAAAATAGGAACTTTTTGGAGTTTGTTTTAACCTAGGCCTCATATCGATATATCATGCGAGAAAACAGGAGAAAGCGAAGAATTTACTGGACCGGCTGATGTAACTTTTATTATTTATTTAGCAGCGACTTTTTAAAAATTATTTTTATTTTCCTAGACTAATTTCTTAGTGGAGTGCTTACCTGGCTGCGAAGAAGATACTTCATTAAACGTCTATGGCTCAAATTACGTGTATGCCGCTGCTACATCGATATGCCTGGCTGGAATTCATGCAGGATTAATCAAATCTGGAGGGCTTCTAAATGTGTCTATTGAGTCTGGCAAAGAAGAATACGAAGGAGTTTTGCAAAATGGTATCGAATCGAAGCCATTGAAGAAGAAAAATAACCTCGGGCTCGTAGATATAATTACAAGCCGAAAGCACCCTTTGCTGGAAATAAATAAGGCTGTGTCCGAAAATCGCAGCATTAGAGTTGGCCCAGCGCCAAAGGCATGTGTTTCCAGGATATAGCCATGAAATAACTAAAGCACATCTAATTTCTCCCCTTCAGGTTTGCCCCATAACCTTGATCAACAAAAAGCTTGCTACTTCGTTTTTGCAATTAAGTAACCCGGAGAAAGCACCAAATCAAATAGAAAAGAAAGGAGAAGAAAATGAACATATTTCCGAAGGGAATAATGCAACTGCTAAGCTTGTGATGCAGATTGTCCGTGAAGTTGGTAATCTAAAAATATAATTCGACTAAATTGTCGCTTGAAGCAAGCTTAAATTCAGATAGTATTCACGGGCTAGATCCTGGTATTGTTCAAGCTGGTGAACAAGACGGTAGAAACATAATAGCAAGCTCCAGGAACTTGGTAAAGCCAGCGGAAAAATATCAAAGATCCTTGCGTAACGACGCTGCTGAACTGTTAGTATCAATTTCTATTGCTATTACTCGCTTGTATAAATAGCCGCCTTGTGCAGGTATACCAATACAGAGAATCTGGCGACAAAACTTTATGAAAGAGCAGGGGAATTTTATCACACATTAGGAGATATAGCAAATCAGCTTAAGATTTTAGAAGAAGTCCGAGATGAGCAGAACGGATATAATTCATTTAAGCTAGACTACAAAACAATGGAATTTCATGAATACTTTGAAGTTCATGATTCTTTCGGAGCCTCGAAAGGGCCTAGCTACTGGGGATATTCCGAATATCCGGTTGGAGGAAGAAGCTTCTCAATAGCGCAAATCCAACCAATAACTGGAAAAGTGGAAGCAGAGGGAACTTTTGCTTTCCTGAAGAAGCATCGTTTTTTCGACGCGGTCTTCAATATCGATTTTTTCGTATGCTGTCATTTATTTATCTTTTTGAATATTCCTAAATTGGCAAAATTGTGCTCTATTACAGGCTAAAGATATTGGTACAGTCGGCTTCAGTTTTCTAGCACGAGATGTCCAGAATATGTATTTGGTCGTTTTTGATAGAGCTGAAGGCAGCTCTAAACTTTTTAAGATTGAACAAGGCAATGTGCAACTTCTTAACAAGAAAGAAGACGGGGGATATAGGGAGAACACTTGGACAAAAGTGAAAATAGAAAATACGAAAGGAAGAATTAGGGTCTCTGTTGTGAATAATTACCAAATGTTAACCATATTCGAGTGAGTTACTTTACTTGATGCCATTTTGAATTGTAGCTAAGTATTTGTTCTCTTTTAGTGTTATTGATGAACAATTTATGAGCGGCACAATAGCTTTAATGAACTCTGGAGTCACAAAGGGGGTCTTTTTTGACAACCTTTCTATTTCTGCAAAGGATTGCAAGACTCAGGCTGTTAATCCTACAATTATACCTTCAAAATGCTCCTTTTTCAAAGAGGACTATTACTCTGCGTTCTCAAAGGTATACGAGATAGTGCAGACCTTAAATATTCAGTCAAAGGCTAATTGGAAGTACTCGGTAACCCATATATAATTTTCATTGTGTTCATTCTACTGTAAATCCAGTTTTTGACAGGGAGATATTGGAGGTCGAAACAAGGTTCTAAGCATATCTAACGCTATAGAAAGCAATGGAAACGTGGGGTCGATACTACTTCTGAAATCTCCCACTGCATGTAACTTCTTATTTATATCGTATCCTTTGTTTTTACCGCTCAAAAAATACCTTAAAATTCAGGCAAGGATGGTCAATTTATATTTGATTTTCTGATGCAGTGCAATGGAGGGTCTATCGGCGCCATATTTCGTTATGAATCCATAAGCGATTTTTATTCACTACAGTTGAGAAGCGATAGGTAGGCCGATTAGAGTCCGACCGTTTTATTGCATTCGACAAGATACCAACTTTTACAGCATGAAATTACTGAACATCCACGGGGGCTCCACGAAGATACTTAATGAAAAAAAATTGCAAGTTGCTATGAATGAATGGTATCGGCTTGAACTTAAGCTGGAAGATAAATTAGCTTCCATAAAATTATTGGATCCATCTGGGGTACAAACAACGATGGAATCATCACGATTGCATCCAGCAACGTACGGGCAGCTAGGATTTTCAGCCCTACGCTGTGGCGGAGCTGCATTTGACGGAATCTCGACGTCTCCCCTGCTGGAAACCCGATCAGCAAACTTTGCTTTGCGCAAGGATTCACTATCTCAAAAACCTTGGTAGGCTAGAAAATGCTATCCTTCTTCTGCTCCATGTATCTGTCGCTGTACCCCAGGGTTTCTTGCGTAGGCACAACAGCAAGTGCTGAGAAAAAATCGCTTTGCATGCGCATGCGAAAAACCAAGTCTCAAAGAGCAGTATGTGAAAAAAGCTTCTGCAGCCATTGCTGCGCTTATCATACTAGCCTATTGCCAGAGTCGGAGGCAGTGCACTGCAAAGCGCACTGCGATTATCAGGAACATGAGTTGGAATTATAAGCGCTGATCTCAACTACAAGAGGCGTCCTATTCTTATATTTCAAGGTAGCTAACTTTTGATACATCTTGTCCTTTAACAACCCAAGCATGCTCAGTTGAACATGAAGCTAATTTTACCCATGATATACTACCAATCTTTCCTTAAAATTATTGCTTTGGCAAGGATTTAATTCTTGATCATTGTTTCTTATAAGTGGTCCTCTCGCAAACTTTACACCCTACCTACAACAAAGCCTCCACGTCGGTTACCACTTCCCGGTAACCATCGCTTTTAATTTGAATTATTCTTTGGTTCATATAATCTGCAGTGCATGAGTTACAAGCTTGTAAGTGTACTTATTCTCTGAAATGTATTATAGCATTGCCAAAGGAAAATAGTGACTCCTCTTCTTCCTTGCTTGCGCGCATAGATGTTCTTTCGTAGCTCTCCAGGTGATTTCTCTCATGAGTATCGCATAAAGCTGGATTGTAAAGATGTAGCATATGAAAGTTAAGTTCTATTTATAAAGGAAATTATCTTAAGCCATGCTGCTATCCATGGTTACTATACAGTTAAAAAATTCATGGGAGCAGACAGATGAAGTCAGGGGCCATGGATATTTTCTTCGTATTATACATAGATATTGAAGAAATAACTCAAAATATGAAAGTTTTTTGTTTATTTTTTCACTAATTACTTTGGATAGCTTCAAGCTTCGTACGGCATTCATGAGTGACCGGTTAAAAATATTTGTAGAAACCCTTTTCTTGGTGAATAATCTACTAAACTACGGGATTGCCGCTGTACCACACTAGTATTGGGTCCAGTACACCATATAAGGTTGAATAGAACATACATGAGGCTCGTAATTCGCAAACTTCAGCTCTTACCAAACCCGCTAAAATAAATTTTTTTTTATTCGCCTTATTTGTCGTCAAATGTAAAGCATTGCATCTATTACGCTGTTTCATCAAATTTAAAAGAACCGGGATGCGCAAAATATTCAAGATGATTCTTTGTATATGAGCAAGAGATAACGATCTAATGACATGACGGTTACGTATTTAGCAATTTTTTCTGTGCGCGGCTTACAATAAATCGCCAAGCTAGCCATTGAGCTATCGGAAAGCCTTAGGAATGACGCTATATTCCTTGTAAGTGTCCCTCTTATGAAAATTTTAATCGTCAATGCATTCTGCTGCTTATGTTCCATTGGGTGAAACCAGCGATCGAAGTAAACAAAAGGAGGCTGCTCACTTTAGAGAATCCATCAATATAATTCAACGGAGCATGTTTTTCAACGCCTGGAGAGTTTCAGCTACGACCTTAATGCTCACACTGTGAATCTTTACATTACGAAGCTACGTATGCTCTTACCAAGAATTATTCTCAATTGTGCAAATGCTTCCCTGTTACCATAACGGCATTTATTTTCGAAAAGGCACAGCACGATACATGTAGTGCGCTTCGTAAAAGATTACTTTGAGATCGTCCTTTTAGTACGTGGCATTGAGATGCCAGAAAGTGCAGCCACGTTTAAACAATGCTGATGTACTTCGACAAATTTGGCTGGGAATATTCTGAGAAAAAATTAATGAGAATCAGCACTGCCACAATGTGTAAATGCAACCCGCTTTCGCCCTGTCCTAAAATTTTTTTTGACAGGCGAAGGCCATTGTGCTTTTGCATGAAAGCATTTTTTCCTTAAAAAACTATGACAGCTAAATATGCATTCCTTTAAAAAGTGGTCTTCAAAGTTTAGACATCAAGCAGAATAAAGACAAAAGAACATTACGAAAGCTGCTTTTTTCGTCGCAGTAGGATTCTATGCGTGAAGAGAAGCCAGAAAAGTTTATTAAGCCTCTTGTTGCAGCGCAATTCATTTTTAGCCTGGCTGCATGTGCTTCCACACAGAGGATAGAGATGAAATTCCCTCAAGGTCCGCTGGATTCTCAGCGCAGCTATACTTCATGCAACCAGATATGTTAAGAACAAGCAGTAGCATATAATGTCTAGTCCAGCAACTATGGGCTCCGAAGCACCGGCGTTTTTCTATTATCACGCTAATATTTTAAGTTCCGTGTTTAGAATAAAACATGATATACTTTCAGCTCTCAGTAAACCATTTTGAAATCGTGATGTGCAGCAGGGCACGTTGTAGTGCCTGGCTTGTAGCTGAGGCATCAGAAATATCGTGCCAATGGCAGCTGCGGCCACCATTAAAGATAACGCTATCGGTCGCTAACATATCTAAGGAGGATGAAGCACATCAAGAAAGGAATACCGCTAGCGGCTATCATCTTGAAAACTATGATTTACAGGATATCGTGAAGAAGTGTGCAGCGCCCGCTATTATTAGAGTAACGCCCACAGTATTGAGTGAGTGCTATCCCCCTCAAATCAAAGCGACAAGGCCACTTGCTGGCTGGCAAAGGAATAAAAACCGGATACCCTAAGCTGAAAATAGTAGACATTTCCTGTGCATCTTCATGAATCACTCTGTTACACGCTGTATAACTATATTGCATCAGTTTCAACTAGGACACGAGGGCTAACCAAGTTTATGCTAAGGTGGCAGCGCTTAAGTATGAAGTGTAGATGTGCTTCTGCAAAGTATACGCACAAGAATTTAACGGCGCACTCTTGCACATTTTAACTTCTTCGCTTAAGCAAATTTTGTGCTTAATATTTTTTACCAGCCGCTCCGGAATCTTTTCATCCCCTGGGACAGGGATCGAAAAATGAGTCAGATCCGTGTGGCGCGGATGTTATAACGTCTTTATCGTCAACGCTGATGCAAAATTTAGGACCTAAGCAGCTATGCATGTATTCAAATGTCAGTAGGTGTTTGGTGGCCAAGATCCTGGCTGAATTTTGTAATAAAACATCCTGAATAAGCCGCAGCATCCAAAATTCATTACCTGCTGCTACTGGAAAACCTGGAGCTCTTGCAGAATAATTCATGTAAGTTAATTCACACCGGGGTATCGATCTCGCCAACGATTCACCTCGATTGTCCTTACCGACATTATTGTGCATAAGACGAGAATTGCTTATCGCATTTTACAAAGAGTTAGTTTATTTGTGTTTAACTTATGTTTAAATGATAGAGTTTATGCAAATTAATTTTGACAATCTTAATTAGGGAATAAAAGATAGCGAGCAACTGTAGCTGGGTTATTTCTAGTAGTTATTTTTACTTCAGCCTTTAAGTATCACAGCCAGTGCAAGCCATTCCATAAAGTGGCACAAGAGTCTGCTGCTTATTCTGGAGAAAGCTGGCCCGAGGCAGGGTTTGTACTAGCTTTACGAAAAGAGCTCACGGAAGGTATATAGAACCGTAATTACTTGAAAGATATCGTCCTGATTCTGCATAACTACGCAATATGTGTCGTAGCAATGTGAAGAATTTCCGCCCGAACTCACGCTTGCGCCATTCAAGCTGGCTGCTGTGATATTGATTCTCATATCTTATGCATAAGAGTTACCATCCGTGAAAGCCAGTCACTTAGAGCATTGAGACACTATTAGCTTCCCAGTATTTCTACCCTTTTTATCCATAGTGCACCGAAAAATGCAGGGTGTGCTGAACTTGCAACGCACTTTGAGAGCACCCCTTGTTTCGCTGTCATCGCGATCTTTCTGCTACGACATTGAAATGTTGGGATAGCTCTAAATGTTGTTTTCGAGTCATTAGTAACACTCGCTCTTTCCGCATCAGATGAAATTTTCTTAATAGTTTTCGAGTAGGAGAAACCTCGCACCGAACGCGATTTATTATGGCAGACACCTTTCGAACGCTTGGAATTGAGCAACTTTTGCGAGATATGAAGGACTTGTAATGATGGACTCAAAGGTGTAAGATAATTGCGCTGTTGAACTGTGGGCATCAAGTCTGTGATATACTTCAGGAATTTATCTGGCGAATTGGTGTTCGGAGCTACCGTTCCATAGCAATTGTCTGAGCCCTTGAAAGGACCGGAAATATGAGTATTTATAGTGAGTGAATCATCGTTAGAAATGGGGATTGACCCTTCAGTGGAGCGAGGCCGATCAGCTTCTGGTTCTTGTAATTTCTGAGATTCGAGGCTCATTAATTTTTGCCGGCAGAAAACTCGCCGATTCCCTGCTGCATCCTTTGATGCTGGCTTCAGCTGTGCTCCTTCGCTCATTCTTGTAACTCTCTCGTTAACTTTAACATCTTTTTTTTTTGTTTCAACGCATTGTGAGCGAGATCTCTTGAGGAACGATCCACTTCTCTCCGATATCTCCCTGGCGCCTTCGATAAAACTATCATACTTCTCATGAGACTTCCCAACCGGAAATACCTTTCGATAGCTGCGAAGACAAAAAAAGCGTCTCGATCAAGCCTACCGGGAAATATATTATTTTTATCCGAAACTTTGTGAGCTACAAATACTCCATTTCCAAAACTCTTTTCGAGCTGGGTATATATATCAAAGGTAACTTGGTAGAATGGAAACTAGTAAACGAACATTCGCAATGCATATTTCCTGACCCTTCCTGGACTCCCTTGGCTTTTATCGGTCCATCAAAATTTGCGCCTCCTAACTCGCCGGATTCAGCTTCCTGTGCTAAATTAGAAGCACTCTCTCCTAATTTTTTTCCGCCCCTTGACCTAGCTCCTAGAAGATCGCGACTTGAAATTCTACTGCTGTGATCGGAAAAATAAGGATTTCCACAAAAGAATAGGCTGTTTATTATGCCATTTTTTACAAAAAATATTTTCATGATACTCATTTTACTCTTGTTTGATAACAATTAACTGGGCGTAAATGCAATGCTAAACACTGATAAAGTGCGTACGAATATACCGTACTTAATTTTTACTATAAGAGTGGCATGATCAAATTCATTAAGCAGAGCTGTTAGATCTGATGAATCATTACCGTCTTTGAGTTTCTGGAGTAACGTTCAGTAGTTCCAAAGCATCTCGAAGAACTGAAAATTTTACAATCTTATCTAGTTTAGAGTCCGTTGAGAACGAAGGGGATTGGTTCACCTATTTACATGGAGCTCAAGTTGTAGGCTTATGACAAGGAACTATTGATGCACACTTTCAGCATATATACTTTTTAAAGCGTTCTTCTAACCTCCAAAAGCCAAGGTTTGAGTTCGAAATCTAATATTATATCAAAGCCTAATATCTCAAAGCACATGGAATTTCCTATATTGTTAGGCCTGAGAATAGCGTAGTTGCGCGCTAATTCTGGTTGAATAATGGCTATTGTCTTGATTATAATGTCGTCTATTTTATCCCTTAGACCGTCAATATCGTAGCCCTGACAGGGCAAACAAAATCTAGATCATATATTCCTCATCTTTTTTTTATTATGAAAGCAAAGGCTTAAAAAAGTCTGCTTACTTCCATAAGAAGATTGTCAAAAACTAATCTCATACTTCTTTTATGCCCATTCTTTGCATCGTTTGGGTCACGATTTTGAATAAAGGACGTGGAAAGCTTATTTATCGAATAGTTGGTAAGATGCATTGTCGCGCATTTTAAATTTTTTTTTGAAGGGGCAGCATACGGCTCGGCTGCGATACGAACCAGTCCTTCGTTATGCACATAGACCTGAGGTAAAAATGGCACTCAATTTTTTTAGTTTTCAGTATTTTTTTTACGCTGAACCACCTTAAATCAGCTTTGAATTTTTCGTAGAGCTTAAAAGCCACCAAAGTTATTGAATTCTGCTTGGAATCACGTTTTCTTTAGGACTATTATTTAAGGCATAAATTTCCTGTTAACCGACATTAGCTACATATATATACAGGTAGAGTATATCAGCTATCAGAATAAACTCATCTTATTTTTGTGCCTCTGCAAAGCATCGAGCTGTGTAATATGAAAGCAAGCCTTCTTTTAAAGCGTAAGTCTAATGACGTGCTTTCTGCACTGACAGATAACGGCTATTTGCTATTTCATACTTACTTTAGAAGGATTGGCCCCTATAATAAGGACGTAAATTCTTAGGTCGAACTTGTGACCTTCTAGTAGTAGGGGTTTTTCTAAATATTTCTGGGCTACAAAATTGCCGCTCAGCTTAGCAGTGCTTGGGTGTTTTAATATAAAAATACCCCTGCCTCTTGAACCGCTATCTGGCTTTACAATGATCGCCGTTCCAGCATTAGAGTTGGACCGTAAAGACCACATATCTGTTTAAGGATAATTGAAATATTTGAACAATTTCATTAAGGAGAACACCTGTAATATACTCTGTCAATGCTCACATACAGCACAACCAGTTTGCTCACCTGAAGGTAGTATCCAGCTGTGAGGGAAAAAACTGTATTCCTCCGGGAAGAGTTCCTGCATTCTCATTAGGTTTCGGGCTAGGTATGATTTTCTGAAAAATTCTAATTCTTTCGGTTTATCTCAGTATAGAGGAAAGAAGACACTCAGCGATTGCTGCCAATTGCTGCCAATTGTATGCATGCTAATGTCATAAAGGTCGGCCGCAAATTTTTGTCTTTCCATCAAATTCTTTTACCAGATAACCTCGAGTAGTTAGCTCATAAGGCTTGCAATAAAAATTTCGGAGGGAGCAAGTGTATGCTACGGGGCAGCTCTAAACGCTAAAATGTAGTGCGGCATGTTAAAATTGCTATATTGTCCGTTTTGGTCACTTACCGGGTTATACCTATGGTACCTGGAAGGTGGTTTATTCTTTGATAACCTTTTAAAGAAATAAATCGCTCCGGAGTCATTCCTGATTCTAACCACATTATATCCTAAGATGAAAAAATAAAACTTACCACATCTGCAGTACTAGCAACTAGAATTTTGCGTATATATTGCGTAATCTACCACTATAGTATGAATGATTGCAAGAACATCACTTTTAGATGAAGAAATCATCTGCATCTAGTAACCAGTCTGTATGAAGAAAAACTAGATTAGCCTTATTCAATATATGAAAATTTGCAAATATTCCCAAGCCCTAAATGCCCTGCTCTAAAAAACCAAGAGAGGGTTTCAAGCTCTAAAAAGCAGTCCTGCTTTTGAAGATTTTATTCCAAATTTAAAGTATGCATGATTAATGGGTATTGGCAACCGAGAGGTTTTGATACGGTCAACAATAACCTGATATATGTGCTTTTACCAGCTCACTCTGTGCTTTAACCTTGAAGTTTTGTTCGCACTGCTAGTACTACATACTACCTGAAATTCCAAGAAAATTTTATGGACATTGCATATCTTCTGACTTACTAATGAGTGAAGGCTTCTTGTAGCATTGAACTACGCGCTCTTATTGTGGAATATAAGTCGGGTACACACATAATACGATGTTGCAAGCTACTCCTACATCAGATCCCAGGTGACTACACCTTCACAGTTTCACAAAAGAATATCTCTATATGCTTACACCATTAAGCAAAGTAACACTTTGAAAAACACCCAATACCCCTTGAA
Organism: Nephromyces sp. MM_2019; assembly: GCA_015657535.1. Classification (NCBI taxonomy): domain Eukaryota; phylum Apicomplexa; class Aconoidasida; order Nephromycida; genus Nephromyces; species Nephromyces sp. MM_2019. Next base: position 37,571 of record JADHZB010001393.1, on the reverse strand, counting down.
ATTAAACTTTTTTTTCGGCTGTTACCCAAGCGTAAGTTACGACCAAGACTTAATATTTAATGTGTACTCAAGGAACTTACATGAAAGCTATTTCGTGCTATATTTATAGACAACCATAAGTTTGGTACCATATACGCCAACAGAGTAAGGAGGCAGGAATCATAAAATTAACAGGTGCAGCAACCCGAAACGAACGTCCCTCGGCAGCAACTTATAGGTTGGCTAGCGTGCACACTGCGCTGGGTGCTCATATATGTTGTCCGCTCTTACAAAATCATCTCCATGTCCAGGACACCGCTCCCACCGGGGAAAAGATGCGAAGGCTTCATGTACGATAGAATTCTCTGGGCCCTCCACAAAGTACCTTACATTACGCGGTATTTTTATAGGGTTGTTCTTTTTATGATAAATCTCATTCTGTAGGGGGCTACCGCGCAAATTCACCTCTTTTTTTTTGTCTGATAGAATGCAGCGCTCGTGCTTACAGTCATCCTTCCGTATGAAAGCACTGTAAGTTTCCTTTTCACGCTCATCTTTAACGTTAGCAAGTAACGCAGACCTATAATATTTTACATTTGAACTGCTAGTCTCCATTAACAAAGAAGCAAGGAAATCCTACCATATATGGAGGTGATAATAGCAGTTGCAGCAGCTCATACGGAATCCTTTAACTAGGCGCTTAAACCAACAGATTGGTAGACTAAATGTGTAGTCATAAATAATCGATATATGGTGCCTATGCAAAGTGCGTGAAAGGGAGGATTTCTCGGTGCCATGATCTCCTACTATATGAGGGAGCAGACTTCGTTTGCCCTCAGAAAAGCGTAACGTGCGCTTGATTTGCTTTTATAGCCTATGTTCATGCCTTCAAGAGTTTTCAGTAAGGTATTCATAAATTGCATTGTGTCAGGAAACCCAGGGTAAGCAATGGAACATTTTGAGATCCATCAATACCCAGAAGTAGTAAACCCCGACTCTAAGATATTCCTACTGGTATTAGCAACTTCAAGATGGATTATGCTATGTTGACCCGCTGCTTAATACCTTAAATGGTACTCGCGTGAGCCCCAGAGTCACGCTTTGCCTCTTTGGGCACTATTACATGAATGCCGTTGTGCATAGTATCAACTGATTTAGCATGGCTTTGCCACGTTCCATGTGGGCTGCTGTGACGTTACATAATAGTTCCATCTACCATAGGTCAGGAGTACGTGTAGGCGCTTACGCATATCCTAGGGACAATTCTGCTAAACTGTGTGCTGTGGGCTACTATACTGAGTGGCTCAACATGAAGAATATCGGCGGCGCAGTGAAAACCAAGGGAAAAATTTTGTCTGGATAACTAGGGAAAGCAGGATAGGCTAAGATGCGTGCTTGAAAATCTTACAAAAGGAGTTGAATACAGGTTAGAATGCTAAAAATGTATGATGCCTACACCACATGCGTTCTGTAATGTCATGGTGCTCGTACAAACTTTACGTCAAATCATAGTTATCAATGTAATGATAACTATGCTCTTAGCGAACAGTAGCTTCACATGTGCATAATACAGAAAAGCTTGAATGCCACTCATGTCATTGTAATTTTGCTATTATTTTGCAACGAAATAACTACTTCAGGTTCTTTCTACAACTACAGGCAGGCATTCAATGTAAAAGTAAATGATGACTTAATTTGATTTATACTGAAATAAAAAGAGTTAAACAGTTTGGAAATTGCAAAGATCCGTCTCCAAAAATGTATCCAGCTACAAACTGCGAGATGGTTTTATATGAAAATGCGAATGTTACCGAAAATAATGAGCCTATGGCAGGTTGACACTCCTCACTGTTTTGGTATAAGCGAAGTTTGTGCTTTATGCCATTTTTTAGCTTATTTGATTTTTTATTGAGTTCTCATTTTTTCGACTAACTCTGCCTACCGTGATACTCGAGTAGCCTTCCTCATGCGTGGATTTTCCATGAAAGTCAGCGTACACCGCGCGTGTACAAGCTGTTAAAGAGACTATGAGCCTTTGGATAATGGTGCATAATTTTACCCACTGAAACATTTAAGCATGCATGGAAAAAAAAAGACGCGGGCTCTTTTAGTTTTCCCTAGCTTCATTAATTTAAAGTTCATACTTTCAACGCCTGTGCCTATACCACATGATATATTTTTTTTTGTCCTAACTCCTTAGAAAATAGCCCCTTACCCGTCGAAAATTTGATGGGTGCAATTACCACACATTCAACAAGTGACTAATTTAGACTGCGTAAAATTCTTTGAAAAAGAATTAGTTAATATAGTAGCCTTAGGTAGAGGAAAAAATTTTACACGGCCTCTAAACTCTGCGGAGTATAAAAGACAAGTACAGCACCTCAGCTAAAAGGGGGGGATATACGGATAGAAGTTACGTTTAAATAAAGTGTAGCAATAAGAAGCAGTCAAATCGGGGAAGCTGTGCACCTTAGCGAGTCAATCATAAAAAAATTCCAATGCTGCATCAACGAAAAGAAAAGGGTTAAAATAAGAGCCTATCAAATAGTTCTTAAAGGAAAACTCACCCATCTTCGCTGAAGGCTATCCTATTAGAATAAGCTTCACTTTGCTTAAGGGAATTTGCTAGTTATGGGGGGATTATATTTGTTCATGCATCAAAGATTAACCAGAAAATCTATTAGTATGCACGGATAAAATCAGCTTTAATATTAATAGCAATGAGAGGGAGATCGTCGCAAATGTTGTTAGCTGATTCAGCTACGAATGCCATGGAACTAATGTATTATTGCTGCAATTTCTGCAGCATACGGCTGTTACCTAAAAACACTCTTTTCTATATACGCTAGATGAATTAGTGGGATAGTAAACTGAACTGCATTTATAATATGTATTAACATTATTGTACCCAAAATTTAAGGGGTACAACATTTTTTTTGATAGCACATTAGCACTTGGATGTATATAGAAAACGCAAAAAACAGAATAAAAAAGTAGCATTAATTTTAAAAAAGGGTTTGGGGCTCCAAATTTTCGGCTTTCTGACGACGTACTATCAAAAAGAAATTAGCTGCGTCATATATCAATAAAATAGCGTTTGATTATTTAAATCGAGCATCCAGTCATGGGCTGCTTCACTGCTATTTTCTTTAAATCAAATACTCTCGCTCGCGGCTGACGTACTAATGCGAAATTACAAATACTTATGAAAATTTCTAGCTTTTGTAAAGATATTTGCGCAATTCTGTGCGTGAAAACGTGAGTTACATGCTCACTAATACGAGTTTGCTCAGCGGCATCTATTAAAATTACAGAGCTCTGTATACATAATGTAAGTGCATGTGCAAAGCTCTGCTTCACATGTTTGCACATGTGTATATAACTGTTAATTTCACTGAAAGGCTATAAGCTAAGAAGCCATAAGTAAGTTTTAGGAAGGTACGTGCCCTATAAAAAAAGCCAGATTAGAAGAATTTTCAGGTATATTTATGAAAATTCAAATTCTACTTGCAGCTACTGGATTTACTAGATATTTTTTTAAGATATGGTATGCCTAGATGCCAAAGAACCCGTCTTACGTGTATAAAAACTCTTTTTCCAAGCATTTTGTAAACATAGTTATTCTCTGAATCACTTAGTAAAACGGGAAGTTCACGGATATCGTGGAAATTGCAATAATATTTTGAAGCGCTTTAAAATAAAAATTAAGCAATTAAAACGAGATTCCACAGTAGATATATCAAAGATCTCCATTTAAAAAAAGGGCATTGTCAGCATAAATAGCGCATTTATTTTGCTGAAAGAACTTTTTGTACTGGTTACATTTCAAAGCTTTAAAAGTATAAAAGAGAACGAAATTAGCTTATTTCTGTGAAATATGCTCTTTTTCAAGCTTTTTTAATGTTTAAATATTAATATTTAGCAATTTAGATATACTTGAAGCCATGATTTGTGACGTGGAATTTTTTGGTTCGAGCTAGCTTCGCGAATGGCGTAGCTATACGAGTTGCTAAAAAAGTATCTATACGGTGGAAACTGAGGGAACTAAAATGCGATCTCCAGATGTGACCATTGGTGCTAAAAATACGCATAGCTGTTTGGAAACCATTATGCTTTTTGTGGATAGTTCCAAAAAAGAATCTGTGACTCTACCATCTGCACTACTTATAATGAAGATATTTAATTGCGTGAATTTTGCAGCAATATTTTACCTAATTTTTTATCACTACGAGCTTTTTAGTACATTAAGTTGCCTTTATCATTCATTTCCACCAAAAAATATGATTAGGAATATTTTGTTAATACGAAGTATTAATTTTTAAAGGGCTAACTTTATTATTATTTTGCACTTCTCATTTACTGATCAAACGTATAAAATAATAATTATTTAGAAGTTTCTTTAAAATACTTCTACCATGCCTAAGCCAGTTTCATTTTAGAAGTAATGAGTTTTGGCACCCTATTAGGCGGAGAGAGTAATGTCAAGAAACCCTTTTTTATGATAACTTCTGTAACTTACAATTCTATCTTCCAAATTAGAGGCTAAGCAAAAATTCAAAATAAAGATAACTGAGCATCCCCTTCAGATGACTTCAAATGCAAAAATTGAACCAAATTTTTAACTTGACGAAGAGGGCACTTTTTTGCTGTGCCCACCTTTGTGCGTACCTTGCTTCATAAGAACTATGCATCGGAATATATCTCGGAATATTTTTGATTTATTGATAGGACCAAACAAATAGTTTGCGAACTTCTACGGGCAATAAATTGTCTTAATTAAAAAATAAAATAAAAATGCCAAAAAGTATATACTTCAATCATTCCTTTTCCTTAAGCTTTGCTCGCTTTAAAAAATTTTGATGTCCCGAAAAATTTTTCGCTGAAAACTTTAACAAAATATCTATATTCTTGATTGTTTTATTTAACCGCTACAGCTTGAGATCAAAGCTTTCACTGGAATAGCAAAAGCTAGTAGGCAGCTAAACAGACCTACACCAAGAAATGCGATAGTGAAAGCAAAATATATAAAGCTTCTATAATCTGCAGATAAATACGCCGAGGTAAATGCTGAATAACAAATGCAAAGCTCTTGATCTGTTTTGCTAAGCTCCTTTAAGGCCTCTACATATTTTACCATACCATCAACAGCGGCTGGTTTTAAGGCCCCTAAATCTTGACCAACGTTCAAATGCTTATATCCACAGTCCTTAAGGCAACTGATTGGCCATGATCCCACATCTATAAAAAAAAGAGTAAAAAGCTCTCTCATAGTATGGCTTATAGATAAAAAAGGAGCAAAAGTAAAGTTTTTTGTTTGGGCAAAAAAATCGTATCATAGAGTTCGGAATAGCATTATATATTTTTTGACAGCTTTTGAATAACAATATCAATATAATCAATACTTGTTTCACTGTTAAATCTAATATAATAAAATAAAGTGAAGCAAAAGAAAAACAGTTTTTATTAAAAACAAAGAATAGTGCCATGTTATTGGTAGGAACATGCTTTTTTTAATGTACAAGTGTTTTTATAAAATTGATGTTCTTTTTATCTTTATCGGTAAAATAAGATTTTTTGCAATTTTGATAAAGTTTTTAATATAAAAATAATAAAATTTATTAAACGCTAATAATATTATCCCTAAAGCTTAAGAAAACAGATTTCAGTCCAAAAAAAAATTTCTTTAGGTAAGTTTTTTATCTGGAATAATTTATTTAAAAAGTTACCTGAAAGGCTTCCAGTGGTGAAAGTGCAATACAGGCCATGTTCAGCAAAGCCTGAATACAATGGGTATCCAAAAAGTTCGCTATACCCCTGTAGCACGTTATCTTCAAATTCAGGTAAAATTTTGGAATTTTTGCACCTGATCGCTTCCGTTTCATAATCTTTCAGAGGAATTACAGGAAGGTCTTTCATATTTTGAATTGCATCTTTTGTTTCCATTGATGTGTAACTTGGATTTAGCGCAATTTCGTTAAGAACCTCGATAACTTGACGTTCACCGCTGCTTCTGAAGTTGGATAAAAATAGGTAACCGTTGTCGCATCATATGAATTCATTCGACATTAGGTCTTAAAAAAAATAGCTTTTTAAAACCTGAAATTGCTATGCTTAAGAAAAAATTTCTTAAAACTTATCTATAAGCATATTATATTGTTTAAAATCAATACTTTCATCGATAATTATTAAATTTTAGCAAGCAAGGTGAGTCTTTTAGTATGATTTATTGCAAAACCTGCTAACCAAAATAATTTCCTATATTCACTACCTCAACCCCATGCTAAATAATTAGGAAATGCTTATATCAATGCAATTATACTCCGGTACATTTACCTTATTTTTACAGTGGGTATTTAAAAAATATTATTTCCATAAAATTTGTTTTAAATTTTTTAACCGCTTTTAAAGCTGGCAAACTAAACAATATTTTTTTATGATATGAAGAAAATCTATTTTTTATATTATTTTCAGTTTGATTTATATAAAACAAAATATTGTAAATAGGTACTTTTTATAGATTATGCAGCATTGAACATGAACTTAACCCAACATGATATACCTTTAGCTATAACTTTACAAGGCAAATTTTTTAGCAAAGAATACATGTTGCGATTTAATACAAGATGAAATTAGATTTCTATGATTAAAAAAATTTAAAGCTAGATAATTTCTAAAAAAATCAAAGATTTTTACTTAAGATTCGAAAGGTCGACTTCTCCGGTGATGGGATTAATACTTTGTATAGCATCCATCTCTGAAATTTTTGTTACCAGGGACTGAATATTTTTAATGCTGTCTTGAGCAATACCAAAATAAGCTTGTCCGTATTGCGCAGCTCTAAATCCACTGTACCCCATATAAGCAAGATACAAGAGCAGGGAGGCCAAACTAAAAAAATTTTTGCAAAATAAAAGAGCATTTATTTATAAAAGAAGTAACGCGGCTGCTGATGAATTGATTTCATTACTGCTGCTTTATCTACAAAAAATTCAAACCAAATAAATTTTGGAGCTAACCTAGAGCCTTTTTTCCCTAAAAATTGTTTTCCCCTCTTTACTCTCATTACCAGTTATATATAATTAAAATTTTTGCGAGCATAAAACAAACGTTAAAAAACTTTAAGCCCAAAATAATACAAGTTAGATGTTTCAAATAATTCCAGTGCTCAAATAAAAGCGCACAATTTTTACCCTAAAAAATTTTTTAATTCATTTAATTGAATTTAAGGATTTCACTTGAGCTTTTCTTTTTTTAAAACATGCTTAACACATTAAACTTAAAAATCATTATTTTTTTAGTTTAAATCAATACTATAAACCGCTAGAAATGAAAAATAATTACTAAAATCATTACAAAAGTTGCCGATGTGCTCATTTATATTATATTACTAATTTATCTCCAAAACGTTTTTGGAGTAATCCCGAAAAGTTAAAAAAGCTTTTAAATAACACTTACTTACTTTTTTACTTTATGGTGCTTATAGTAGGACATAAAAGAAAAATTAATTAATAAAATATTCGCAAAAATTCGTAAGAATTTTTTCATGCCTGTAATTTGTAAGCTTATTAAATGGCGTAAAGCACATACTTTTTAATTAATTTATCATTCCGTGTTTGGTGCTATGTATTTTACATTGGGTTGAAAATGGAAAAATGTTGCAATAACAAATAATGATTCATTTATTTTGTTGTAAAGCTAGAAAGAAGCTCAGATTTGTTAATTTATAACATGAATTTGTCTCAAAACACTCCTTATGTTTTTCCCTATAATTTTATAAATATCTGAGTCAGTAGCTATTTTTAGCACATTTTTTTATCCCTAAATTAGAAGAAGCAAGAAATCAAAGCAAAAATTTGCTTTCCCAATGTGAAATTGTTTCTAAGCATGTTTATTCTCTTTAACTCTAAAACGATTTATGGGAGGAACACAAAATTTATATTAAATCAAAGTAGATTCTAAAATGCGCGCTATCTTTGTTTAAATATTAAGGTAAAATGTAAAATTCAGTACAAATTTTAATTTACCCTGCTGAGGCCATTAAAATTTTAAATATTCTTCCTTTGAAAAAACTTAAAATCCCAAAAATTAGCACAAGAGCTCCAAGTACAAGATAAGTACAGGCGAAACCGATGTTCCATTCCGAGGGTGATAGGAAAGCAAAAGTGGACAACAAAAGGGACAGAATAAATCCACCAACGCCATACAAAATTAACGATATATTTGAGAGTTTCATTTTGGCATCGTCTGAGTTTTCTGGTATAAAACCAAAAAGGAGAGTTCTTTAAAATTTTTTAGTTTCATGTTAGGCGGTGAAGCTAATACGAAAATAGCTTTCCTCCTTATACTTCAAGAAGAAATCATGGCTAACTAAAAAACAAACTTTTTAACAGAAAAATTCAAGCAAAGTTTCATAATTGTTTTTTTTTTAAAGACAAAGAAAGCTTCTAATTTTTAAAGAGCCAGGTAATAAATTTGAATTCCATCTTTTTATATGAAAAAACATCTTTTTATTGAAGCTTAATTCACATTCTATCATACGCTTAGCTTTTGATGCAGTCATTTTATTGTAAATGAGCTAGAAAGGTTAAAAACAAAAATTTATGATCATCTACCAAAGAGCTATGAATTTTATTGGAGCATTATGGAAGCCCGCAAAAGCCTGAAGGCTCTTAATAACATCTATCTTTCTTTTCCTGCGGTTAAACATATATTAAATATTACATCCAAGTATTAAAAATTTACTCGGGCTAACTCCAGGATTTGAATTTTTTTTCTGATTTAGGTCTTTCAGCTTTACACTTATTTTTATCTCATTTTCTTGCTAAATATTTTCCCGCACAAGTTTCAAATGGTATTAGCGCTCTCGTGGTTTGAAATGAATATTGCGTAGAACTCATACGAAGGGATATAGGTAACGACGAATAATCTGTGCGGCTCCAAGCGTATTTAATCAAGTTGCCTTGTTTTTAATATATAGCCAACCAAGCAGGGAATCGAAAACCAATAAATATAGCGAACACCTTAATTCTATTAGGTTTTAGGCACATAGGTTGAATAAATATTTCAAGCTACTCCAGTGTCACTTCTATTGCTCTGCCACTGTCCTTCCTTTTTACCAGAGTTCCGCTAAATCTGCTTGAAAGCTACTTGTCTCAATTAATATAAATTCGATACCTGTAATACCTGTAGCTGTTGCATCTATTTACTATATTTTTCTACCTTGCAACCAGGTGCTACCGACTAGAGGCAAGCGCCATGTCATAGCATCGGTAATGCTATCTTCTTTACTTTCATCGTTAGGTTATCTTGGTAGCAAACATTTTGCCAATTCTTATGCAATATTATTTTCAAGCGTACAATTTTTTTCCTTAGACATGCACTACAGAAAAAGTAGACAAAAAAATTTTTTTTTCTTTTTCATATTACTGGCAGCTTATGAGAAGCGCTGCCCAATTGTTAGTACAAAGAATAGGACCGAGTTAGAGCCATGGTATTCTTCTGTGATTATATTTTTAGCCATTTCATGTCTAAATCTTAAGCTCCTCGAGCAACATGCATGTAGCAGCGCTAGTACCGGCAGCAAAAAGTTTCCGTCAGCATGCGCTTAAATCTACGATGAACTCAGTTTTTCAGGAAACTTGAAACTTGGATGTGAATGACTATGTTGATATGCCTAAAAAAGATTAATCCCGGTTGCGCGTGATTGAGAATCATTGTGGAAGACATAACATGCCATTTCTAGCCGCAAAACTTATGGAGCTCCTGCTGTGCCGGCGGCAAGCGCATAGATGAGCCCTAGTTCAGCCCCAGGTATAAGTAATAATAGGATCGAATTTAAGAGCAGCCGCTAACAATGAATCAGTATTTACCGTCAAAAATGGAGTAAATACTTGTGCAATAATTTCATAATTCAGCTTATTCATGAAGCATTGTTTTCTATTTTCCTTTAATTTAATATATATTTTACCTTCCCCCCACAGATGATCAAGCTAATACTAGCATTTTTCGGATTGAATGGAGGGTTAAGGAAGATTAGCAGTCTTCTCTCTTCTTCTAAATACATATTATATCACAAGATATTCTATATCAGCGGTTACACTTATGCTTAAGGAATTTGTTTCAACCTCAAAACTTCGCGAAAAGTATATTTCTATATCAGCCTATGCTGCGGCTAGCTCATGATTTTCTCAAGCATTACTCGCAGGGGCACAAAGGATCGCATAATAAATTGAGGGGTGTAACCATCAAATGATTACAAAAATCATACCTCTTTAAGATAGACGGAAGACGAAGCACTCCAGTTAATGCTGAGTATACTTTAAGTAGAAAGCTGTTTCGGTATGGAGGGAAAATGGTAGCAAAAAATTGTGATGAGCATCGGCCACACGACTGAAGCAGGGCTTAACACAGCCTGCACTAAAGCACCGGGCGTTACGCTTGGGAAAGTCTCGGAAACTCGCGCTGTGCTGCGAGTGCTAGTTAATACGCCTTAGGTATTGCCGCCCTTTTTTTAACAATATAACAAGTTCTTAAGAGCCTTTTTTCCTGGGGGTGCCCAGAATGATTCTTCAAGGAATCAGTGTGACAGCGATGCTAATTTGATGTACGACGAAGTAATCGGTCGTTAGCTCCTCCAAAAAGGGAATAATTATATCTTTAAAAATTATTTTCATTTAGAAGTTGGCATTCTGAACAAAGAGCTCATATCTAGGGATGGAAGAGCTGTATTAAACAAGAAAATTGGGAAGCAGGCCAACCCACTTTACGTTTTTGCTGATAATTGAGGTTTAGATCCAGGCTGAATAGAAGTTAAGCCATTTATGAAGCGCATGCAATACTTGTGATCATCAAAATAGCGGTGAATAAATCATTGATACTGAAATATATAACAGCGGAATTTTAAGAAGCGCACATAAGATGGACAACCTTTCCCGGAGGTCAAGAGAAAAGCGAGTCTAAGGAGATGAAACCACGGCAACAAAAAGAGCTTACACCAAATATAACAGCAGTTCTAGTTTGTCATGCTTTGAAAAACAGCAAAACTTTGCAAATGCACTAGAAATAAAACTATTCATTAATAAATACTTTTGGAGGTAAATATTTTACTGTGCGTACGTTATTTTCATCGCTTAATTGTATAAGCAGCATATTATTTTGTATTTGTAGTACTAATTAATATATACTCCAATTTTTTCCTTGTACGTGCATTACATGGAATTAACTTGGCATGTTCAATTCTCCACGTGCGCGCTAGCAAAAGTCGTGCGACTTCGATAAATTCAAACTACAGCAGTGAAGAACCTTTAGCTCTAACAAGAATTCGTAACGCACAGCTTGCCATCAGTCAAAATTTGCTTTCTGAAGCGAGAGTGAAAAATGCGTAGCAGATAGCCTTGCGCAATATTTACCTTTTTATTATATGATGCAATAAAAATGATTTGCAGTTTTTTAATTTATTTGTTTTTACTATTTTTCGGGATATTTTAAGCTTTATAACATTTAGATGCGGCCTTTTGGTCTGCAGCTACTTTCTCATCTGAACCTAACGGGATAACATTGAAAAGGAATGTCGCTTTATTTAGTATTATCTTCAACCATGATGAACCTCTTTAACTTTGTTATAATTAAACTGCGAGGCCCGAAAGACGTGACTCTTCGATAATTAGTACAAAAATATGTTGGGCTTTGGTAAAATATCTTTAAAAATTGCTATTTTTAAAGATTTTCAAGCTCATAAAAAATTTAGGCACGTGGCCATAGGATTTGCATATTGGCTGAGGACTGAAATTATTTATTTCGCACGCTAAATTGGAAGAAGTAGAAAAAAACCTGGAAAAAAATGTCAATCAGAAGTTTTTATCAACTTGCAGACAGCTTTTTTTCCTACCTTACATAGTTATTCAACCTCAGGATGCTATTGCTATGACGCAAGAATGGAGGAGATGCTTAAAGATTGGGTGTATTCTTTACCTTTAGAATACATACAGCTTGATAAGGACTAGAAGCGATCTTAAAAAAACTCATATATATATTAAAAAAGTTGTTATTTCGGCGTGGCGTAGCAGTGAACTTGCAAGTAGCACGCACAGAGAGATGGATCTTTATAAACTGCTGTGTAGTGCGATAGAGTACTTTTAGCTCTATTTTGCTAAACTTTACGCAAATTTAATTGAGCAAATTGCGAGTCTTGTCAGGCTTTAGAATAGAGCAATATTTCTGAGAGCAGAATCAACTTGGTATTCAGTGGTGTATTGACAAAAATTTCCCGTTAAATTACCACATCAAGCTAGCGGAAAGCATTTGGAAAGCGCGTTTACTTCTATGAGAAAGATTCCCAGGCTTTTAAGTTGCGCAGGAAGAATTACCGGGGGTTCACATATATCAGCATTTTAATAAGATAAGTCATTTTTTTAAGCCTTCAAAGAGCATGGCATAATGAATAAATTGAACTTTGCAGTTCTTTGCATAAACGCCGCAAATTTAAGATGGATATGCCGTCACAAATAAGCGACCCACGAGAAGCTATTTTATTTGCAAGTACACTGCTGTTGTGCCTACTGCTATATTTACCTACGTCTAGGTAAAAACGCGGCTAAAAGACTTAAAGCTTCGAACTTATCCTGTGAAAGCACTTAATTTTGCAGCATGTAGCACCTGCTTGCTGCTTTATTAAAGAAAATATTATTAGTCATATGCGAAAACCTGAAGACGCTAACGGGAACGTCGGTAAGCACTGCGTACTCGCCAGGTATTACTACCTCCACCAAAAAGATAGCCTCGGGGAGGCCATTTTGAGTGTTTACTTCATGCCTCTTATCGTCATTACAGCTCCACAACTGCTTAGCATCTATTATCGCTGACTTTAATGTAGCATTCAGTTCACGAGCAATAGTGAATTGTACGTGTGTAATACGGTTAGATGAAAGGGTAGTCGCCAGGTGTTTGCGGTTTTCCTAGGGAAAGATACAAATTTACAATATGCTACTCCTGCAAGACTGTCCGTATGTGATACACTAGTTCTTGTTCCACTAGGAAGGGTTGAGCCCCTTGCGGAAATTTTCTTAAGCTTAAAAAAATTTACTACTACACTGGCAAAGTGCGTAAAAAATGTCAGGAATGTAGTTTATAGACAGACTTCCATTCTCTGTCACGTGTGGATTCAGACGAACACTGATATTCATAATGTTCGACTGTTGTAGCCACGGGAATCTCTATTATCAGCAAAATTTCGTGCGCTTATTTATCATGTACTTCATACATAGTGACCGTGTTTTAGAGTAATATTACATGTTTACAACATATTAATTATGGAACCCTGGGGCGGTAAGTAGAATACGACAAATCCACATACCAGAAAGCAGCGAGGCTTTGTTATGCTAATTTAGTTAGGCACAAAAACTATGAGGATAAAGAAATATTTCTATGGGAGACCAATATACTTGATCTAAGTCATACATTCACTACTTCTGAGTTTACTTACAAAGAATGGTTGCTACTATTAATCGTGACTTTTACACTGGTTTCTATATTTCGCGTGTGAAACAGCTACAGCGAACTGTAAAGAAGACATACCCACACGACAATTCACTTACCAAGCATGTTGGCAGTAAAAATATTTTTACTTTTTAGTTTCGACAACTAGCCTTACTTTCCATTAAAAAGATTAATCTATCGCTGCCAATAAACATTTTGAAGGAACCTTTCAGTCAATTTTTACTTAAAAAGCCAATCTATCCCGAGCAATTCAATATTCGCCCCTCCATTACTACGCCAAAAAACTCCTTTTGACACGACATAAATAACTTTGAGGTTTTCTTGTCTACTAATCTAGTTTCTGTGATTGAAAAGCTGTTATTTGAATATAATTATTAAAGAATTAGATTGAAATATTGGATTCTATTGATAAGGGTGACAAATCCATGTGCAAGGAGAGAGATGAGCTTTGGGATAGCAAAATTTATCAATCAACAACAGCTTAATGGAAATTTTAGAGCTAGATATATAATAAGCTTTCAAGGAAGGCACTTATAGTGAGCTGGGCACGCTTGAGTATAATTTTACTATGATTTGAGCTTCCCGGGTTTTCAAGCAAACTGCCTCTACGCCACTTCACGTTACGACTGTTCGAGAACTTGGAACCTTGGCATTGAAATTATGTATACGATTTATAGGATGCTAATGAATGATGATGCTCTCTACTGGTTTATTTCGCCGAGATTTAGCTGATATATCGCTTACGCTGCTCAAGTATAAAAGTGTTTTCTCATCCTGCCAGCCATGCTTTTAGAGCGGGCAATAGATCATTAAAGAAACGGTGTAGCATCACCTAGCCTTGTCGCATTCGTGCTTAGGAATTGTACCATCATCCGACCTTGCCTCGCCTGGGCTCTGAAGTACGTTAGCATGTATATTAAAATATCCAGGCTATTGCGCGGTAGAAATTGTACATATGCTGATAGTGTTATTTTATTCTTGGTGCCTTGTGAAGAAGCACAAAGCCAATTAAAAAAAGCTAAGGGATTCATAATTTGGCTTCGATATACCACTAGCACCCAAAGTAGAAGTGACAGTGCTATAAAAAGCTTGCGTGGCGTACCCGCCTGCACGCCTTAGCTCTCAAGTAGGTTTCTGCCATTTTTTTCATTAGTAATTTTTTGCGTTTGATCAAGGAAAACTGTTTGGCATCAATTTTCGATGAACGCATTTCAGAATGGTACCAGCGGTATTAATAAAAATGCCAGAGATCCATGGTAATCGCGATGTTCAATATAACTGTGAAAATTTTTGAGGCGGGAACATGCATCACCCGCGCCATATACTTATAAACAAGTATGTGAGTGCTATGGAAACTGGAAAAAAGAACCCCTACACCATAAATGATAAATTACTTATTGAAATATAAATGCACAGCACTAAAAACCTGATGCATAAGTGCAATGAACGAGGTAAGTTTTTTAATTTGTGCATGTGTGGTAACTTTTCATCTGTAATGAGCTATACACTGCTCTAAGAAAATACATATTTTGTATTATGCTCGCTGATGCATAATAATAATTCCTGTTTTTAGCTCTCGCTGGGCTGCTTTTTTGGATTCGTTTTGTTCAGATTTACAAAGCCACTTTGAAATTTATGTTCACGGTTGGCAAATTTTTGCATGTGAATGGAATTGCAACCATACTTTCAGAAATGGCGAAAAGTCTATGCACCTAAGCAGCTTTATTTACCCCACGGAACCTGCGTTACTTTTTGTTGAAATTCCTGCATACTTCGAACGAAGCTTTCCGAGGACAAGGTAGCAAAGTATCTAGCACTTTACGTAATTTGCTCCTTTGCTACCAATTCCTTTTCTGTCCTGTCAATAAATTTACCTATTGGCTATATTTAGCTAAATTCCGGTAGAATTTATTATGTACTTCTGAACATAGATAACTGCTGTCATAGATGCTTGGAGGCACATAGTTCTATGTTTTCAAGCATATCGTAAGTGCTCACCTATAGTTTAAGAAAGCTTGACATATTGTGGCTATTAGCAGGGTAACATGAACTAAAAACAAAATGCAGATAATTTTTCTTGATAGTGACGACAATTTATGAAAGATAAATACGGCTTTCCACATCATGTACTTATCACACATCTAGCATCATTTATTCTTGCAGAAGCAGATGAGTAGCTTGGCCGCAATGAGCGTCTCGAACTCCGAAAGGCATTAATGGTTATTACAAGAAGTGGGTGCAGAAAATTTAATGGGTATTCGAGCATAAATACCTGAATGCCGCCTTTAGCTTATCGATTCTAGTACCAGCTCACAAAATGGCAACCTGGCACCAACGCTTGGGTTGGAAGGGCCCGCAATATCTTGGACGTCCCTCAACTTTTCAAGCAGCCTACCAGGATTATATAAGCAGGGGATCTACTTTGGCAAAGAGTCAATTGCAAACAGATCAAATACCAGAGTCTGTATCTCTCACTGTGAATTCACCGGGCGATTCTTCTGATGTGCTGCCTCAGGGAAGGTTTAGCGAAGTTGAATCGATATCTGGATTACAATTAAGTAATGAATCTGCCAGCTCTACAGAAAATGCAGAGTATTACCAGGAAGTTGAAAAAAAAAAAAATACTATGAAACATTTTCTCCCCCCAGCAAGCAATGGAAGAGCCAGTATCATTTTTGAGGCTGCTCAGTCGCCTCCGTGCGAATATCAATGGATATATCTTGATGACTGTGGCGAAACTCAGGTATTGCTCTTCTGTCATGAGCTGTGGAATTCAAAAGCGTAGATTTATCCAAAGATATCCTTTTCACTTTTTAAGATAGTAATAGCATGATGGGAATAAGGTTTATTTGTTGTTGCTATAAAAGAGATGAGGTAGGCCGTATTGGCGTGGGCTAATGTGCATGTGCTTATGATACTAAAAATCTTAGCGACTCGCTGAGCTATGCTGCATCATCTTAAACTGATTACGTAGGAGGTACCTGTAAAACATGTGCGAATACTTACCTGAATAAATGCTAGGGTCCTTACACATCAAGCAAGCTACTGGAATGGCTAACGAATGGTCAATTTGATGGCAGAGCTAATATATTGATCCGAAAAGACTGTGAAAAGCTATTTAGACCGCTCATAGATCAACTTAGTTCCATTATAACTGGTGAGGAAACAAAATTTTCGGATTCACCTCAGCTATATCAAGCAAGCCCTTAGCGTTAAGACGTGCTGAAATTATTCTATAACTTTTCATGGCTCATACTGCCCTTGAAATTAATTGTGATTATCCTGCAAGCCAGAGAGGAAACTTCCTCAAAACCTTTTGCATTGCTTAAAATAGCAACTGATAGAGAATAGTAATGTTGATTTAATACTACTTAGAGCAAATTTTTTACTTTTTACAATTATATCATAATTTTCATGGAAAGCAAGAATATAGCCATGTCACATTGAACACTTTTGTAAGAATTATGTTTGAGGTATTCTATTCATCTGCAAGCCATATTAACTAGTTATATAGTGATTTTTCTCTCCTGGAAAGGTGCAATATAAACGCGAGAGCGTCTGTATAATCTTATACGTGTGGAATAGCCAATTTTCACGATATTTGTTTTTCAATTTGAACAGGCGCTAGTGAAGATCTTCGAGCTAGGTTATTAAAAAAAATGGAAGTACTTGAGGGCGACGCTGAGGCAGCCACGCTTAGTGAAGTCTCACTACCGGGAATTGATCTGATGCGTGACTTCGAGGCTATTATCCCGGACCCGCAGAAAGTTATCGCAGAATAGTAAGCTCTATGAAGATATGGGTCTTCAATTAAAATTGGTGCTCCTTACAGAGGTGTTTCACGAAGCTTATGTTTCCCGATAAAAGTTTGATGATACGTCTATAGGGCTGCGAATTTTGAAGTGGTGCTTTTTTTAACTACCGATTGGAATTTGTAATGGAAAATGGAAAGTTCGCCGTAGCCTTATTGGGTAGAATTTCTGGTTTTTTCAAGAACTCTTCTGAGAATATTTTTTTCAATGTTTATCTTTGGTAGTAACGCCATAAAGCATTACGAAGGGACTGATATGGATCTCTATATTCACCAAAAGTCTCTTACTACTGAAGAGGAAATGGTCGGTACCGCGAGATATGTAAATTTTTACAACTACCTCATTAATATGTTGCATTAAATTTATCCTCTCCTTGACTGCTAGCTAGTGCATAAGCTAAGGATTATAATTTTGATATACATTTTTTCTTTGTAAAGCTCACTGGCTGGCAATTATATTAGTGCGAGCAATATTTTAAGATTTCAAGGTCTTCTTGGTGATGTTTATTTTGTTGCCACCTTTGTGCACAATTACTAGCATGCTACCTTTAATCAAGTTTTGTCAATTATCTTGCGCCTGTCCTAATTCTGCAGTTTATTTCTTCTATTTAATATTTTTGGCTAGTGCTGTGCTAATGAATAAACTTGCTAATATGAGATCTCAATCTACGTCTGTGTGATGTCTTTTTAAGTAGGGTCTCTAGCTTCTCTTGATATTTACTTGTTTTTCCGATATTTTATGCGTTCTAATTTCTTTCATCCTTTCAATTCCACAATACTTCTGGATGTTCCATGTACTCCCCTTTTGCTTATTTTACCAAGGCATACGCGGAAGTTTTGAAAGTGCCAGTGCATAGTGGCTTTCTTAAGCTAGCGTCACCTGTTTGGATGGAGGATATATCCCATGTGGAGAAAAAATTTTTCCGATTGCTTAGATATGTTGGTAAGGGATTTTTTCTGCATGTCAATGCTTTAAGTTGTTTAACAGTAGAACAGCTGTAAATAATACAAAACTTCCTTCAGTATGAATTTCAAGAAGCGAATGAATTTAATGGGAGTACTTTTTGGTATTGAATAATTCTTTGAACATTGTTTCGAATTCTGAAAATTAACATAAGATTATCGTATAATTAGGTCTTTCGATAATTGCACAAGTTAAAAAGCGGCTTTGTTACTTCTGTGAAGCTTCGCGTAGCAAGAGAATGCCATCTCCTATTGTAGCTGCGCAAAAAAGTTTTTTCTGCAATAAAAAGTGACCGTTTCCCTTTCTTTATGGCAAAATTACTTAAAAGGTATCTTTTCGTGTCTAATTTGCCAGAATTGTGAGGAGAATTTTTGTTCAACCCTCTAATATAAAATTCCTATGCTTTTTCGCGCTTTTCTTAGCTTGGATCTATTTCTCCCTGTTTGGGTTTTGTTTCCATCGTGATAAGCTTTCAGAATAAGTTCACTTGCCAATGCTACTTTTGGACTGTAGAGTTCTTGTTCATCGCGTTTAATAAGTTAACTTGTAATTTTCTCTAATGCTTAAATTAGTAATATGTTAATAATTTTTTGTCATGCTGCCTGCTGTCTTTAGCGTTTTTTATTTGCCTGTACTGGCGTCACTATTTAGTGCATTCTGGTGCTGCTGCTTTAGACGCTGATAAAGAAATTCCGAGGTTGAAATACAATCTGCAAACCGATTTTCCTCAAGCTATTCGGAGTATTCTTCGCTTTGTATATGGGTTGGTTATATAGTTGATGGCGCCTAACTGTTTCATATTTGAATTTTTTTTTGACTGGTTTGAAAAAAGAGTCTAGATCCATAATATTTAAAACACAACTTACAGTATATCGATCCCCATTAGCACTATTTAAAAAATAATAAAGGGTCAAGAAGATGCTGCAAACTCGCTCGTACAACGCCTGAATGGCCCAAAGTACTGCTTGGTGGCGAAAGTTTTTAATTGGAACTAGTTTGGCGTTGCGCAAAAGAAGCATCCCACTTCATTTTTCATGAAAATACTACATCTTATCAAATTTACGCTTGCTGGCTGCCAGGAGTTTTAATCAGAGCGCTTTATAATTTCTGCTGGCGGTTTTAAAGACTATAAATTATGGGATTAAGTATTTGACTGCTAACTGCTAATGAAATTTCAGTGTCAAACTCGATGCCCAAGCTTGTGACCCAAGGCTGCTGGTCGGCATATATAAGGAGGCATTGAGGTTTAAGATCAGCGCAATAATAGAAGATATACATAATATTTTGGCTAGACCGTTAGACCTGCATACCTTAGTAGAGTTCAGTTCTGCAGCGGAGGATATGTCACAATGGGAACTCCTTGAAGACAGCATCAGGCTGCTGGTAGATTCCGCTTTTGCGATACTCTCGGGTTGGGTAGAACATGTTTTGACTATTATGTTAATTTTTGGCTTAATATTTGCGAGCTTAACTCATTGCAAATATAGTTGATGTAATTTTATCAGGCGAAGTTTAATAGCTAAATGGTGATGCCAAACTCATTTTTGGCTTTTAATTCCTAACTTCTAATAGAATAGTTATGCGTTTGATGCTGGCAAAAAAAAATATATCAAAGAGAAAAAACAAGAGGGAGAGGTCAGGTTTAAAAGGGGGTGGTAGCAAGTTCTCAAAGTTGCAAAACATAAAATAAAACGACTTAATCTGGTACATTTTAAGGCATACTCGCATTTGTAAGTTATTAGTGCCTCAAAATTAGAGGTCTATGGATAGCTTCTACGAAACAGGCATATAGCACGGAGAAGCCGTGTGAACGATGCAGATGAAATTTGAGTTTATAAAGCACAGTTTCAGAAGTGATGCAGATTTCCAGAATATCACCGAGTACTGTGTTATTCCAGCAACAAAGTTTAAAAAGTCAACTCTAAGCCTGTGCCCGCTTGGCAAAACAGCGAAGTTTTCCTCTGCTTCTAGGCTTATGAAATTTTTTTATTTAGGAAAGCAGCTTGAATGTTAATTTCTTGCTTATCATAGCCTGTTTCCGCTCAAATAATTCGATTTGTTTTCAGATGGTTTGCATCTGCGGCTTGGTCCTGAAGGTTTAATCAAACTAATAAGTAGCTCTAATCTTCAATTGGACGAAATTCAAATCTTTCAGTGCGCAGAACAATGGATGCTGCATCAGACATACTCGTCGTCAATTAATTATGCGAGCTTTGAAAAGGTTAATCCTTACCGTAATTTACTGCTTATAGGTTTGCTCGACAAAGCATAAGTAACTGAGGAAATGCATGTACGTTATTATACTATCGAGTGAAATATAGCGTTTTTGGGTCCGATTCGGTAAAAGGGGAAAATAAAAAGGGGAATAAAAGTGGCGTCTACCAAAATTTGGTTGTCGAAACATAAGTTTCAATCTTTTCCGATAAAGTTGAGAAAGAAGATAGAGAAATAGAAAGCAAGTGATTTGACTAGAACTTTGCCATACCTTAAAATTCGCATTTTTTCGCAAAAAGCCATCCTGGACGTTATAAATGGCTTGTATTCTCGGATGCTTATTTTTGGATGAATCTTTCTTCTTACCTTGCAACTAAAACATATTTTCAGTCTATCTACGGTGCTATACGCTTCTGCGCAATGTCCCCAACTCAAATCAAAGATATAAGGAACAAGAGCTTAAATTGCTTACTGCTCGACGCCTGTCTTCGCAAGTTCTTTACCGAAGAATTGAAAGGTCGTGCGTTCCCGTGGGAGGTACTTGCCGTCCGAAAAAGATGTTTTTTAACGATTGCCTAGTTTTCGAAGGCATGCTGAAAATTGATTAGGCTTCAGTTCTAGAAAGCAATTTTTATCGTTTTAAAGGGAGATCTCGTGGTCATACGCTGAATACGCTAAAACATGGAATGAAGTACATCTAATCTCACAGCTTTTAAATTCCTGCTCTCCTTTCTATACTCACGCACTAACTTGTGCAAACTAGTTATTAGACTTTCTTTTTTTAGTAACATAGTAGTATCAATATATAGAGTTGATTAAATGAATAAGCTAGTGCGGAAATCAGGTAATAGCATTTTGTTAGTATTTTTCACTGCAAGTGAGTAGGAAATTTCAAAGGTATTGCAACGTATGATTTCATCAGTCAGCAAAGTTGTGGCTCATTGTACAAGTGTAATTTTTTTCAAGGCTTTTTGCAAGCATCTTTTAAATTCCAGTTCTCTAACCCTTATCGAGTCGCCGCTATTTTGGTTGAAATTGAAGTTTTCTTTTCAATCAGGTAGCTAAAGATTTTTCTCTGAGTTTTTATGGTGGAAGATACCCCTTGAACCTGAAAAAAAGTGGCGGAGGTATGGGTAGAAACTACATCCCCGATTGGGCTAGTACTACAGGTTCTAAAAGGCTAGCTAATCAGCCTTTTTGGGCTATAGAGATTACGCAATCGAAATCTGGAAGGCTTAGAATAGGTGCAGCGACAGAAACTAGCAATAGCTACAACGGTAAGCGTTTTTGACGTTTCTTTGAAGCACGACTTTAGTTTTTTTCTTATGGTTTTATTGTTCCAGAAATGAGAATTCTTAAAGCAGATATTTTGTATAATCAACTTTTGTACTGCGACTTAGCGGTTGCGTATTTTATTCTTCATGATGAGCTAGCAAATTGACTTGAATCGCTTTCATGGTGCTATCCAATAATAATAAGACTTAATCAGGCCTACGCGATTTTGATGTGCTTGTAATCTGGTAGTTGACATTACCGAATGCAATCCTTGGTAAATTTACAGTTATCCCGTCCAACTTTTCTGGCACGTTGCTGCCTAAGTGAGTTGCTCTATGCATTGCCCAAATAATTGTAGACTTATCAGAAATCTTTTAACTTTCCATCACACTGGTTGTTATAATGAATCTTGAAAATATGTTAATGACACTGCAAATTTTTACGTGCTAATCACTTCCAGACACTTTCTTCTTTGGTATTGTGATGCAGCCTGTCCATAGCTTTAGTGTGTCATAAATGGAGAATCTTGTTAATCGCTTGAGCTAGGCATCCACCCTTTAATTTTTTTCGACAATAGTGCTACCTAGTTTACTCTGTTTTTAACTTAGTTTTGATTAATATTATTAGGTGTGCGCACTCTCTTCGGTATAGTGCATGACCACGTAGAGTAAGTGTCAACTAGGAGTTATGCAGTGCACAATTACTTCTCTCCGTGAGGTCACGCAGGTTATTCTATAGGCTGAATATATAGTCTATTTGAAGGATTTGTAAAATCCTTAAATAAAACTACTATGTATTTAAATAAACATATATTAACATAGTCTACTAGTTGCTGGAACAATCATAGATCCCTTAAAGTTTCCCTTAACCTTGGTGTTAACCACATAATTTCTTTTGAAATCATTACAAGGAAATTTACTCCGAAGCGTATACTGATTACATGAGTTTTTAATCCGCAAAATTATAAAAAATATAAAGCCGACGGTTTTTTTGCTTTTTTGCGTAAACATAAGCAATGACCATGTACTTTGACACGGAGGTTCAGAATTTTTTCACCGGGGAGTATTCGAAGCATGGCAGGTAATACAGCCACAACTATTCAGTTTATTTTTATGTTCTGTAATAATAAGTATTGCTGTGTTGCTACTACTCTGCAAGCTTGCCTAGCTGTGTAGCTTTTAATACGCGCTACAGTGTGTTGAACTGCAATAAATATTTTTGGGTGCTTCTATCTAGTTTCGTGACAAATCACCCGCCCTACTGATCGATTTTTGAGAAATGGAGCCGTAGCTTCTATATCGTTTATGCGCAAGTGATAATTTAAAAATAAATTTTGCTGCTAAGTAGGTAGAACGCGTCTAAAATACTGTATAATCTGTTCAAAAGATAATTTTCTTAGGACTAGGTAGCTTCATTTTTGGCTTAACTTAAAGATAGATACTTGCTGCTATAAATGGTATGCTTTTTCAGCATAGGCTCTTAATTTCAGGGCACTATGATTTTTGCTGTGTAGATAATCCCACCACCACGCACTCCTCAAGTTTCGACCACGACCAAAATATTTTCCTGAAACTATACCTTGTGTTTTTTACAGATTTCATGCACTTTTACAATTGCCTTGTCTTTTTTTTTATGGGGTTTTATCGATGTTATTGTGGGTAGGATTTCTCCATCACGAATCATACATTACAATAGTCGGATAATCTGGAATAGGAAGATACGAAAAGGGGATGTTATACTACTTCAGCTGACAGCTACAGCTACGACCGTGAGCATGTCTATCAAGGTGCTAGACGCAGATAACATGTACGCTTCTTACGTCTTTCCTTATTATGGAGCAGTGGTAAGAGCACTAACTAAGAAGCCCTACCAGTTGCACGATGATTAGTTTAAGTGGGGTGGAAGGCAGATATTTTTAGTCCATATATTATGATAATTTAGAGATACATCTGCGTTTGCGACAGACTTTTTTTTCGCAGATGACTTATACCGTGTTTATAGCACGGATGTTGTGAAAGCATTATCTCTTGTCATTCCGGAGAACGTCTTTCACAAAAAATTAAAACCAGCATAATTTTAAAACATAAACATATGGAATTCTAATGAAATAGCAAAAGTCTAGTGGTTTTTTCTAATAGCTTGTACTTGATAATTATTGATTTGTTGAGCGCGATGTTCGCGCAATATTTCCAGGAGTGCTAATTAGGTAGACTAGTTTTCGGTGATAATTTCAGTCATAAGTTTGAGGTAGTGCCCTCTAATCCTGTGTGTGCGCAGCACAGTTTTGGAAAAATTATACAGCGTCCTTTTTTGACGTTTCAACCTTACTACGAGCTAATCGATCCAGGGGACGAACTAGGTTTGCCCGTATTGCAGGCGGTATCATCCCCCAAAAATTAGAGGCAAATTTCATCTTTTCCTGGTCAGTGTAGAGTAGGTAGTTAAAGGGCATACTCGTTGAATCACTTCTTCATTGCAAAGTATTTAAAGGAAGGGCTTGTTTCCCAAATTTTAAGGAAAAGATATAATTGCGCACTTAGCTGCTCTGCCAATTTCTTCGAGTACTCTTAATGGGAATAATACCAAGCTAGCGACAACCACAGTTTTCTCAGGTTGAAGCTTTTTCCATAAATAGCAACATGATGGTCTCCCTCATGGGAAGCTTATATCTTCCAGTTATCTTCGGCAGTCTAAGAGTTTCCTCATAGTTCCAAACTGAAATGAGCGAGCAGTTTCGCGGGAAAGCATGGAAGTGATGATCTTTGTGTTTAAATTCAATTGTTATCAAATCAATCTCAGCAGATATCATAGATATAAAGATGTATTATAGAATCGAGCTTAACGGATATTGTGGAGATGCTGTTTAATTCGCATAGCAATTGGGCGCTTTTACATTTTTAGTTCCGTAGTTTTGTCATAGCATTTGCACTTTTTTCTGTGGCGCTTTACGATTCTTTTTGGAGCTCAAGCACTTTTGATTTTTTAAAGTTAATTCAACGCACTTTTTTCCTTTGTAGTTTGGCCCATTTTCGAATAATTGAGGCATTAATTGTCAGCTTTAAAAGGCTGAGCGTTTGCTGCGTCGTTTTGCTTTCACTTCCTATCGAGTTATTTCCTACAATAAATAAAACTTTTTTTGGTCAATTCGGCCACCCTATTAAAGTTGATAAGTAAACAAAACAATACTAAGCTTCCGTTTGGAAAGCGAGATTACGAATCCACGCTTAGCTGCTTCACGGACTAGGTTCACTGCTGACTATCAAAAGCTACCTTTATGACTCAAGGGCATAACTTCATGAGCCCAAGAATTAACACGGGTACTAAGAAATAACTAGCATCCTCGGATTCTTTTTAATTCAAGTTATGGTAGATTCACCCTAAAGAACCATTGGATTGAATTTGTCTTTCGTGTTATATGAAGTTTCCTCGCCTTAGCCGCTACCATCAGTTTTTGGATACCTCGACCCTACATCCAAATTAGGTTTATTCGACAACGTGGATGTTTTGTTTCGCAAATTTCCTCGCAATTTATGGTATACGTAAGCTGCTCTAAGCAACATCATGTGATGCTAAGAACACAAGTGTAATATGAAAGCGAAGGCTTCACATAATAGTGCATTTATTCAAAGAATCACGTTATTACAATTTAAATGTTCTACCCCCCTTCGGCAACTCGTACTTTGGTGCTACAGGGTTTACGGTTTACAATGATGTAAGTTGCTTTTGCTGGCACTGACATGTTAATACACTATTTTAACTTCAGCCCTTTTTCTTTTTTACTCAACTGAAATAGTCCCAGCGCACTTGGAGATTATTCAAAAGCTTTAACGGAGGTTTCTTGCCAGGGTATATCTCTTAAACAAAGACAGCCACCGAAGTTAAACTATAAGAAACCATTCTTGGCAGTTGGCTTGTTGAATATCAAGAAGTTTGTTTTAAATACATATACGCTACTTTTATAAAGCTTTAGTTGTCTGGTCGTAAAATGAATGCGTTGCATTACCGGAAATATCAGTTTCCGCTACTGCAAAGAGAAGCTTGCAGTATCTGGGGTGGACAGGCCAGTTTACAGCCTCCGAGCACCTCTCCTATGTGACGGAAAACAACATATTTTTCGTTAAAAATCCTGTAATGGAAATCAATAATACCCCGTATAGCAGGACGTTATTGCGTCTAGAAAATTTTGCTTGTCCACACTTTGCGGCCGTTCAAAATTTCCTAGACGCAATATATCCCTGTTTTTTTTTAAGTAACCGAGGTATGCATTTTTATAGGATAAAACTAGCCATAAAGCTTACTGGTATCCTGCAATTACCAGTTTGCTATACTTTGTCAAATAGCGCCTACTGCGTGATACCTTTTTGTCAACAGTTTGTAGGCGAAATGTCGTACAACCGTATTCCACGGAAGCCAATCACTACAAAAAACTCTAACTAGTGTTTATTACGTTATACTGTTTTGCTGAAAATTAGTCGTATATCGTATAAACCTATTTCAAAGCCAATAACTAGCACCATCACCAAGTTGATTCGGGGAGTTGGAAGCATGAAAACCGTTCGTCAGCCCTTTGCCTAACCCATATTCATTACAACTGCTATATGGCACTTGTTCTGCTGTTACCACTCGCGTGCCTGCCCCGTTTAACTCTTTCTGTATTCGCTATTACTAGCTATTAGCTTCTTAAGAGACTAGGCGAAGGTACTTTCTGTTACTACACACTTCTTTCAGCTGCTGGCTGCAATAAACTAGCAAATTTTTCACGCCTTTATTGCAGCCTGATGTCGTATATAGAGGCTCTTATCAAAATTTAACAATGACTAGACCATGCATTTGCACCAAATTGAACGAATAGACGCTCTCAACATCAATCAATTTGCACCGAATTATTCTAATTAAATATAAATTCACCAATTTTTAATTAAAATTCATTAATAAGTATTTTTTTCAAAAGATGTATCGTACTCTAAAGCTTTTGAGAGCCACAAGCATCCCTCCAGAGTCTACGTGTGGTAAACAATACGTAAAGCAGCCTTTGACATAGTTTTTCGAGATTCTTTGCAAAGGTTGAGCAGCCTAGTATTACCAGTGACTACATTCATTACCTGATGTGATTGTTGAAGGAATACTTAATGGAGTTCTAGGTTGAAGTACCTGTATTTTACTCCGCCTTAGTAGGTAGTTTCCGTGAGCATGTCCGGTGTTGTGATGTTTGTATTGCTGAATAGCTGAGCCTTTGTGTTGGAGTTTTTGGCGTATTCTCTCGCTATTTCGCTAATTTTCTTCCTCTTTTGGTGTGTTTGCTCAGTTTCACGCTAGTAAGTTGCTCACCCAAAATTGAAACTTTCGAGTATTTTAATAGAGCTGCATGATAAAAGCAATCTGTTTCAAAGCTGATGCTTTCATTGAAGCAATTTTCCTTGTCTAATCATCCTCTCTCATTCCCTCACATCTTCCATTTTTGTCGAAACAGAGCGCGGGCTTAGCTACACTTGGAAGCCTTGAAACAGATGCTCAGAAAGCGATTTTGTGCATCTTGATTTCTCCAAAGAAAGCAGGTTATCACACACACAGAAATACACACACATGCACACAAAAACACAAACACGGGAGTGAACAAGGAGAGAGAGCTCGCTCAGCTTTCTTCCCAAGTTTATGTAGATACAACTGGGAAAAGGATACAGGTAATCATTGATTCTCGAGAGTCTCTTGCTACATACTTTTGACTTCGCTGAAATGATTTTGTATGCAGAGGGGACATTAGAGTTTACCTAGCGACTTGAAGTGGAGTACATCTAGCTTTTTGAAATAGCAAAAACTTTTATTCTTATGCTCCTGTGGATAATGTGATAATATATAGAATATATAGCAAATTCTTTATATCTGGTCTAGGAAATCCTCTGCATCTACCCCCTTTTCAAGTAAAAACAGTGTGTTAAATTTGTATTTTTCAAGTCTTTTAATCGCAAGAAACACTTTTTTACAATAATTTCTATTCTAACATAGCCATTATACGCAGCTTAAACTACAAAGTATATGATGTTCGAATGACATCTTCCACCTTCTTTTATTTGCTTTTTGAGGCGCTTCAAGTTTGTCTAATTTCGCTCGACACTACTTCTCATTTGGCGGAATCCCACATTCGTTATCTTCAGAGATTAAAGTGAGCTTTGGTTTTTTGCTACATGCTTGAAGAGCAGCACGTGTTTTTAGAGATTCCTCCTTTAGCTATCCCTTTTTTTCCCAGTTTTTTTCCTGCTTTCGACTTGCTTTTACTTTGCATTCACTACATGGTTTTTTAGTGAACTTCTTAGCCTATATATCTGGATTCTCTTTAATTTCATACTCTTGGAGTTTTCCAGATGATGAATATTGCAAAGATTTTGAAGATTTTTAGAGGCAAAATCGTAATGCATAATCTTTTATAAGATATCTTCTCCACTGTAAGCTTCGTTGTTTTCACTATTGAGAGGCGTTTGAGATTATAGAGATTTTTTGGTTTATAATTTTTACGCAAGCCACTTTCTCTGCTTTCCTGAGTGTAGGCGACATGAAGAGGTAAATATCTAAAATTTTGCTCAGTTCCGGTGCTGCCATGCTCGTTGTATTATCCCTGTAAATGACTACTTTTTACCACGTTGGTGCGATATACGTAATGTGGGAAGCACAATAACACACAGATAGCATCATAATTGAAGAACTAGGAAGTCCACAAGTAGCTGATAGACGGAAAATCTCATTTTTTTAAAGATCGAGCGTTTTATTTTCTTCAAAACGGCATATATGCCCTAGGGTGTTTGCATAAGGATAACACGCACTAATCTAACATGTTTTTTTGGCAAATTTTAATAAAAACAATTTTGATGAGTTAATTCCCCGAAAAAAATATTAATTTTATCTCCTTTTCGTACATGTTTGTGTGAGGTTACTGTGTGTTAAAAATGGCTTCTTTTTGGCTTATATATTTTTTGCCTACCACTGTTTTTTTGGGTAGGTTACTGATGCTCTGCATGTGGAACAGATTCATCTCATTGATATTTTTGCCAGCTGATGTAAGCTTTCGAGCAGTTTCAAATGAAAAAGAATGTTTTTTGTCGATTTTTTTGGCGTTTAAACCGCTTTCGGAAGTAGAAGAAGCATATCTCACACGCAAAAAAGTTCTGAATATGCCGATTTTTCTGGGTGATTTCTATGAAGTTCCTGCTTCTTGCACGCCTAGCTTTTTCGACGTTGAATTGGCAAGTGTCTCAAGCTTGAATGTTCTTTTTGTTAAGTGGAGGGGAGCGACACAGATGTGATATCACTCATTCTCACTCACTGAAAATCTCTCACTCTCACTCTCAAAAGATGCGAGTATTTCCTCTTCATTATTCTTTTTGAGCGAATGATTTAATCTTTTTATGAAATAATAAAGAGCTTGTATATGTATGTGTATATGGTTTTTTCCACTCTTTTTTCCTCAAAGACATTAACTTGGTGAGTTAAATTTTTGCCTTGCAGTGTGTTAATGGTCTGAAGATGACTCCAGGAATTGAAGTGAAGCGTGACGAGTGCACGTTGAATGTCTCGGCTCTAAGCCGTAACGTCAATGAAGACCATCTGAAGGAAATCTTCGGCTACTTTGGGAAGGTCTCGGTTGTCTCACTCCCTATTGATAAAGTGGTGAGGCATTTGGTGTGTGTATTTCTTTTTGGAAAGCATTTTTTCGGGTTTGGTTTAGAGCATGTGTGCGTGTTTGTGTGTGTCTGTGTGCAAGTGCATTTTTCGATGTGTTGAAACTTCACAACTTGTTCCTAAGTCGTATGCTTTCCTAGAGTACGAAGATATAAAATTTGGTGTGTGTTTTTGCCCAAAACATGAGGTGGGTGCGATGCCTTATTTGATGTGTGTGTGAGCTTTATTTTTTTAGGCATCTCTCCCTAAAGGTTATGCCTACGTGAGTTTTGCTGATCGCAATGATGCAGAAGTGGCTAAGCGATATCTGAACGGGGTAAGTTAAGCACCCTCTTTGATAGTGGCAGAAGCATTGAGTAGGATATCTTATGTCTCTGCGTGTGTCTTCGAGCTTTCAAGTGTGAAGATATCTATAGGAGGTAGTATCAATTACCTCTCACTCTCATTTTTGATGCAAATTTGGGCGATTAAAGCGGAAAGTGCAGGTTTTTTTTTATGTTTTTATCGGCAGAGGCAGATAATTTTTTATTTTTGCACATAAAATCGTTTTTTTTGGAGTATTTTTTGTGGAGGCGCAGAGCTCTTCAGAGGAGTAAAGAGTTGTGAAGAAATCCTTGATAAACATAGCGAATTTCTTAGAAATTTGTAGAGAATGTGATGAAAATTATGAAAACGTAAACGTTTTTTCTTCAAAAGAAAAAAAGGCATGTAAAACCGGTGGTGGACAATATGAATCTATTCTTATTTTTGGGAAATACACATATTTTAAATATTGAAGATAACAAATGGAGAGTAAGGGTGTGTGGGAGTAGCAAGGGGGGTGGTAGCAACTCTTGTTTGAATCATCTGGCCACGGCTAACAAGCATAAATATAGGTAATCCGTGTGCGAAAAAATGTTTGAAAAGGGGGGTCTTTAGGTGTAAACTGAGGCATAGAAATGAAGCGGATGGCTGCTGAACTGTTGAAAGAAAAAAACATGCATTTATCCCTTTTTGCTGTGCTGTGTGTGTGTTATCTTGTCATATTTTTGTGTTTTACAGGTAAAATCACCAGTTTTGTGGTCCTCTTTGCGTCTGTGCGTGTGTGTCATTTTCTTCTCAAATTTATCTCTTTTTCACCCCAACACCACCCATTTTTTATCCGGTCTCCTTGCTTCTTCGTTTCTATGTGTGTGCCTATGCGTCTTTCTGTGTGTTTATGCCTTTCTTTCCGTGTCTCTTTCATCTCTTTCATCCCTATAATCCCCCTCCCAGCCCTCTTCCCCTCACAGAGTCTTCCTCAGCAAGCAAACACACACAGTTTTCATGGCATACTCTGCGTATTATTGCCTTTGCTCTGCATTTCTCCTCTTCAGGGCCAAATTGATGGAAGAACAGTGAAGGTGGATTTCTTGCTGTTGCCCCGCTCTTCAGGAAGGAATGAAGAGGGAGAAGGAAAGCGCTCGAATGATAGCAGACCCCCCCAGACAGGGGGGGGGGGTAGAGTAGCCAGTGGGGGGCAGTATGGTTCTAGGCGTGGCGGGTATAGTGCTAGTAACAGGAAGGGAGGGGGGCTTCCTCCTCCTTCTAGGGGGGGAGGGGGGCCTCGAGGTCGCTCCTGGTCTCCAGGAGGGCCGCGCACACATTACGTGAGGAGCCATTATAGGGCAGTTGATCGAAGGGAAAAGCATTCATTTGTTGATAGTAGGAGGGGGTATGAGGCTTCTCATCAGGCTGGGAAGAATCGGAGTGAGTGGGTGTGGGTTTGGGTGTG